>CAUYQG010197883.1:0-34282 GCA_963574415.1 Tarsius wallacei | reverse complement strand
ACCTTGATCATCCAACGTATTACCACAAGAAAATGACTGACAGTGGTGGGAAACGATGTGGGGGTGGGAGGGATAGGGGAAGGGATTAATGGCAGTAAATACCTGTCTGGGGATGGGGGGACACTTCTTATCAGCAAGGGTGCCTGAATGAGACATATTTGTGTACCTAACCCTTAACTGTACCCCTCAATATCACAATAAAAAAATATTGTATAAAAAAATAAAAAATAAAAATAAAAATAGGTTGACTCAAATCACTTCTTTGCTGAAAAACTTTCTCTTATATTTATAGTCAAATCCAGATTTTTTCCATAGCTCATAAAGTTCTACATACTTTGTTCTTGCATATCTATTTAATATTATCTTCCAAACCTCTCTCTCTTCCACCCATCTTTCAGCTACACTGGCTTCCTCTTTTTTTGTTCCTTAAACATGCTAAACTCATGTTTCTCTCATTATATTTCCACTCATTGTTCCTTCCAACTGGAATTCTCTTATACAGACTTCTCAGCATTCCATTTTAAGTCTCAATTTTGTCTCCCCAGAGAAACTTTTTTTTTTTTCCTCACCTATAATAGCCACAGTCTCACTCTACATCTATGGGAGGAGGAGTCTTGTCTTGTCCTTGTAGTTCGTTGCTAGGATGGTGGCTGGCATCTAGCAGTTACTCAATAAACATTGGCTAATTGTTTTAATAAAGATGTTAAGTGAAAGCACTCAGAAGGTATTAGGAATGTATTCACACTCAAGTATAAAAAATTAGTAGAGAAACATTTAAAATTTTAGTTTTAAAATTCAGAAATTAAGGACTATCATAATTTTTACTACTAAGAGAAATTTTAGGCATCCTTCATCAGAAAGTGACAGGATTTGAGGGAGTTGTCTTACACAATACTGTGTACCCTGAGTAATACCCATAAGTGGTTCCTTTTAAGTTGCTCTTCACAAATACACAAAGAAATTGCAGGTTGCATTTTTCATCATTTTAATTTTCCAAATTGCTTTACTTTTTAATGGCATTGTATTTGTTAATAAGTATTCATCTTTAATTCATCAAATTGGAGTAAACAATATCACATCAAGGAAAACAACCCATAATACCAATGCAAAAGTTAATTTAGAAATATTTGCATCTCCATGCTTTGTAAACATACTTTATGTATACACTATCAAGCATGGGAGTTACAAGCAGTTAACCATGAATTATAGAGTTATAATTCTACTGATGAATTCTTGAGGCACAAAACCATGGGTCATATCCAATAGATTTTAATATGAAACTCTTTTCACAGAGGAGTTCCACTTGAAAACTGAGAAGACAGGTTGTGAATTAATAGTCATAAAATGCATTGTTCTATGAACCCCATATTGAATTAATAAAAGAAATATGAGTCAGGCTAGTGAGAGAGGAAGGCATATTTTCTGGTTTAGTGAAAGAATATAACAGCACCAATTTTTAGAATTAGAAACAAATGTGATTTTCTATGGGCTATAATAACAGTTTTCAAAGAAAATATTTTTACTTAAATTAGTAAAACCTGTGTTGGAGAAAATATTTGCTGCTGCAAATTTCAGCAAATGAGCTGCTACCAGAGATAGATGGACAGTCTGTTTCACTGTTTAACTATTGTGCCAATGTCACATACACATGATTTCAAACTAAACTTTTGATATGCCCTTGGTAAAATCTGCAAAGTGTCATGAGTTAAGAGGTTGTCTGATTTAGTCTCCTGATTTTACATGTGAGGATACTGAGTCTGAAATAAGTTAAGAACAGACTGAGAGCATTGTATTTGGAATTAGATCACCTAACCCAAATGTGAGCTTTTGCAAATTACTTAACCTTCCTAAACTTTTTTCATCTTTAAAGGGAAATAATATCCACTTGGCAGGTAGGTTTGTAAATAAATGAAGTAGAGAGAGAGAGAGAGAGAGAGAGAGAGAGAGAGAGTGTGTGTGTGTGTGTGAGCACGCTTGCATTATAAAATGCATCTATAAAGTAGAGCACATTGGCTTATTATCTATTTACTAAATGGTATTTACTTTTTGGATAGAACCCATGATCCAACCTATATCACTCATTACTTTTCTCAGGTTCATGCTACATTTAAAAAATGCATTTGTGCCCATTTAATTATTAAATCTTCATTTCTTATTTTGTTGGCAGGCTTCTGCCCTCTTTTAATTTTCTACCTTTAAAAAGTACAATTAAAGTGTTATCTAGAAAAAAAATGTCAACATCTAATTATTAAAATAGTATCAAAACAGCAGTCACAAAACTATGGAAAGAATTAGACTGCATACATATATTTTAAATTTTTTAAAACTTGTATTTAGTTCTTGTTTTATATTTTATTATTACAGAATTCAATTGACCAAGAAACATATTTTAAATATTGTTTTGCAGCAACAAAGTGTAATATTTGTTATTATTCTTTCCAACCCTACCCTGAAAAACTGAACCTAGTGTGGGTCAAAAAATTTTATGTGACTCAGGTTAATGCATTAATTAACATTTGGTATACTATTATGTAAACACTAACTTTTAATCATTCATGTGTTTTTTTGTTAAATAGCTTTATGTCATGTCTAAGATTTAAATATACAGTCCAGTGGATATTAAAAATGGAAATATTTTTAAAAATAGAAAACGATAGCCCATAAATTGTCATAGCTAGTAGGCACGGAGTGGGATGTTAATCTATCTTTCCAGATAAGTCAAGTAAGAGTTTAGTCAATATGTGATCATTTCTTTTGGAGCCAGAGTTTTGTTGATTTTTAACTCTGTATCAAAAGGAAAGATCAAATAATTTGATTTCTCCTATTTTTCTATTACTTTACAAACATAAGCCTAGTGAACTGAGCCAACCCTATAATTTCACATTCAACCATACTATCTATTTAGTTCTTGTGTCTGTAAGATAAAATACAACATTATCAATAAACAAACACTGGTTCAGCACTTAAAAACATAGCTTGTTTTAGACGCTGGAGTGGGATTCAACCAACTGTAAAACATGATCTCTGATACCAAGAATCTTATAATCAGTGTTGTAGAATATTACTGCTATGACTACTCAAAAAAAACCTTGAGATTATGTTGTGTTTCCCTAAGGAGAAGGAATCTGAGTTGAAACTTGGATTTCTGTATCCATACCACATAAGAATAGAATGTTTTCTTTATAGGAAAAAAGCCAAATATTATTTCTTATACTCGTACATCGTGTAAATAAATGTTAGCAGTAACTGAATTATAAAAACCAATATTTATATGAATGGATGCTCATGATTATTATATTTTAAATCATTTAGTTACCAGTTCACATAATGATATTCTCAGTATACTCAACTAGGGAACTTTAAGGAGTAGAATAAAAAAAACTGATTTGATAAATACAAATAAATGGTGAAAATTTTAAATGCAAAATAAATGGCAAAGTTTCATAAAGATCAAAAATGTAAAAAATACTAGGAATGCATATTTTGAAAACAGTAATATTTAACCTTGTTAGAAAATAATTATTTGATCTGCATGCTTCGAAATGAACAAAAAAGGACAAAAATGTATCTTATTTTCAAAAGTCTTGTTTATTCTTCTGAAACCACCATCTTTATTGATTCAAAAGAGCCTTTTGCTGATCAGGTCTTGGAATTTATGAACACAAAACTGCATTCTAATTTGTTTATAGAATAATATCTTAGTTCTACATCTGTACATTCTGCCTTATCAAAATTTTAAAATAATATTATTTTTCATGTCTGAAATGGTCTTTTAGCCTTTTCCTCATAAATTTCATATAAAATTTACAATGAGAAGTTTCCTTATTCATTGAAAAGTAAAGTTGTATTTGCAGTAGAACATCAAATGTAAGATGTCTACAACTTTATTTTAATCATTGTTGAGTAGTTTGCATTATTTCTTCTGATTGTTCTCTTTTTCTTTTCCTCTTGTTTTTATTCCTTTAAATTTGTTATTTTAAACTTAAAAGGCATTCATTTTATAACTTTTATTTCTGTTATCATCTCAAAATTTGGTCTCTGAATATCATTTTCTTGAGACAGAGCTCTGTATACTGAGTGGAGATGAGAGCTGTTATCCATCATAGCCATGATCTTTTCATGGGCTATTGGTTTGACTTTGTTCCCAGACATTATGTCAATATACAAAGGGAATGTACAAGAAAGTGTGCAACAAATAAAATAAATATATGACTATAAGTTGTATTTCTTTACATTAGTAATAAAATTAAAAATTGAAATTAACAAAAAGTGCTATTTATAACACCAACAAATAATTAGGGATAAATGCAACAAAATATGTGCAAGATCCTTACATTGAGAACTCCAAAACATTGCTTAAAAAAAAAAAGTAAAAATGTAAAACAAAGAGAGATTTGGCTTCTTCATAGATAAAAATGTTCAATATTGGCAATATGTCAATTTTCCCAAGTTGATCTCTTAATTCAATGCAATCCCACCCAAAATCCCAGTAGGATTTTTAGTGAAAACTGACAAGCCAGTTCTGAAATTCGTATGAAAATGTAAAAAGCTTAGAGTAATTAAAACTACTTTGAACAAGGAGAACAATGCTGGAAGACTAACACTACATGGTTCGGTGGCTTCCTATAAAGCCACTTGTAGTGACAGGGTGGTATTGACTTAAAGATAGAAAAATAGATTAATGTAACAGAATACAAGGATTATTAATTTATTACAGAGCTAAGATGTAAAGGCACTTCAGTAGAGAAGGAATAGTCCTTTAAACAAATGGTGCCAGAAAAATTGCTCTTCCATATGTGAAAAAATTAATTTGGATCCATATAGTGCACACATATAAAAATTACTTAAAATGAATTGTATCCTTAAATGTAAAAATCCTAAACTATAAATCTTATAAAATAACACATGAGAAAACCTTTATGAACATTTAATTAGATAAATATTTTAGTACAATCCATTAAAAAATTATAATTCCTAAATTGATAAATTGACTTTATTTTAATTAAAAGTCTGCTCTTTGAAAATATTATTAAGAGAATGCAAAGTCAAGCTACAGATGGGAATATTTACACATCATAAATCTGAGAGAGGGCTTGTTTCCCCAATAGAAAATCAAACTAATTTTTAAAAAAATGGGCCAAGACTTAGATAGCCACTTCAAAGAAGACAAATGAATGGCCAATAAGCCCATGAAAAAAAAAATCTTATTATTAGCAATTATGGAAATGCAAATTAAAACCTGTGTGACACCATTAGAATGTCCAAAATTAAATATAGTGGTTGGGATTTGGAGATACTGGAACACTTAAACACTTCTGGTAGAAATGTAAAACGGTACGATTCTTTTGGAAAAAAAGTTTGGCAATTTCTTAAAATTTTAAACATTCACCTATCATATAGTCCAGCGATTTTACTCCTAGATTTTTATGCAAACGATATGGAAGTAAATGTCAGAACATGAATCCTGCCGTCTCACTCTCCTCCTTCACCACTCCCTCCGCCACCTTTTCCACCAGCTACCGATTCCTGGACTCCATCCAACTGCCCAGCCTCCAGCCCAGCAACGGTGCGGCCAGCATCTATGCAGGCGCAGGACTTCGAGCTCCTGGATCTCTGTATCCTGCTCCACCAGCTTTTAGGGCAGCTAGGGGTACGGAGTCCTGGCCAAGGAGATGACCGGGGGTCTGAGGGGCATCCAGACTGAGAAGGAGACCCCATGTCAAAGCTGAATGACGAACTGGCCTCCTACCTGGACAGGGTGAGGAGCCTGGAAACCGAGAATCGGAGGCTGGGGAGCAAAAATTCGGGGAACACCTGGAGAAGAAATGACCTCAGGTCAGAGACTGGGGGCAAGCCTTCAAGACCATTGAGAGCCTGAGGGCTCAGATCTTTGCAACTTCTGCGGACAATGCCTGCATATCGCCGCGGCTTGACGGTGCTGGTCTTGCTGCTGATGACGTGAAAGTCAAATACCAATCTGTAGACAGTAACATCCAAGGGATCTGCTGCACCCATGCTACTCCGCTACAGCTGGAGACAGAGATCGAGGCTGTCTCAAGGAGGAGCTACTCTTCTTGAGGAAGAACCATGGGGAGGAAATAAAAGGCCAATAAAACCAGGTTGCCGACTTTGGGTTGACCGTGGAAGTAGATATCCCCAAATCTCAGGACCAGCAAGATCAAGGCAGACATCCGGGCACAGTAGGACGAGCTGACTCAGAATAACCTAGAAAAGCTGGATAAATACTGGTCGCAGCAGATCGAGGAGAACACCACAGTGGTCACTACGCAGACTCCAAGATCGCAGCAGCGGAGATGGTGCTCATGGAGCTGAGACGTACAATGTAGTCCTTGGAGATCGACCTTGGCTCGATGAGAAATCTGAAGGACAGCTTGGAGAACAGCCTGAGGGAGGTGGAGGCCCGCTATGCCATGCCGATGGAGCAGCTCAACGGCATCCTATTGCACCTGGAGTCCGAGGTGGTACAGATTAGGGCAGAGGGCCAGCGTCAGACCCAGGAGTAGGAGGCCCTGCAGAATGAACGTCAAGGCCAAGCTGGAGGCCGAGAGCTCCACCTACTGCCACCTACTGGAGGACAAGGAGTACTTCAGTCTCAGTGATGCCCTGGACAGCAGTAGCTTCCTTAAGACCATCCAAAAGACCACCACCCTCAGCATAATGGACAACTAAAGTGTTGTCAGAGATCAATGACACTAAAGTTCTGAGACGCTGAGATGGCGAAAGCAGAGCAGGGTACCCTTTGGGGAAGCAGGAGGAACAATAAAAAGTTCAGAGGAAAAAAAAAAAAAGTCATACCAAAACTCATACTACCAAAACTGATAATAGCGCCAAATTACACAAATGTTCATTCGTAGGTGAATGGATGAACATACTGTGGGGTATCTCTACAATATAATACTACCACACGGTAAAATAACTGAACTCTTGATACACACATCAACATGAACAAAATACAAAATAATTTGCTGAGTAAAAGAAGCCAGAAAAAAACAAAACAAAACATGCTGCATTATTGCATTCATATATAATTCTAAAAAATGCAAACAAATTAATATTGGCAGAAACTAGATCAGTGTTTGCCAAGGGATGCAGATGATAGGAGTAAGGGAAGTTATAGAAAGGAAGAATACCAGAGGAACATGAATTATTGCTTTGTTCACTTTATTGATTGTAGTGATGGTTTCACAGGTATGTCAAAACATCAAATTATACACTTTATTTGTGGTTTATTGTATGACAATTACACCTCAACAACTTGTTAAAAATTAAATTGAAAAAATAAATACAAGGACAGCATGAAGTAAAATTTCAGAAGGCAAATACAACTTAGAATATATTTGATAAACATATTTAAATAATTTTGTAGTGCTTTAACTTGGACCATTGTCTAGAACACTATGATCTTATCCATACCTTTGCTAATATTATTGTTCTCTTATCCTACCATATTAACTTATTACTTAAACTAATGCCTCTAATGAAAGACACACATTGCTTTGAGATGCAGTCATTTCACAAACATGTCATCTTCCTAATAAGTCAGATTCCTTTTCTTTGACTTCTACCAATTGGCATATTTCTGCTTTTCTAGATGCCAGAATTAATTATCTTCCTTCTCCTATAGATACATCTTGAAATAGTTAAAGGAGACTATCATATACCCCAGACATCATCCCTTTTAAGATAAAAATATACCCAGTTTATTCTGACTATTTTTGAGACATATTATTCTACCCTCTTCATCTCATTCAGGATTTCTCTGAGTTTATTAGTGTCATTCTTAAAGTTTGGAACCCCAAACTGCAAGCAATAATCTGGATTTAATATGATCACCAAGAGCACAAGGAGACTATAATCTCCTTTGTTCTGAATCACACAACAGCCTCAGATTGGATTACCATTTTTAGCAACAGTGTCAGGCTGTCAGTTCCTGTTGAACTTGAAGCTAAATAAAACTTCATGCATTTCTTCTTTTCAGAAGAACTGCTATAAATTCTGTTTTCCACTTTTTTATTTATATAAAATCAACTGTTTGAACCAAACTGTAAGAATGTGTATTTGCTTCTGTAAAATTACATCTTGTTTTATGCTTCTTGTTTCTGCCTATTGAGATCATTTTGAATCCAATCTTTTCATCAACTATATTTATAGTTCTTCTTAGCTTTGGGTAATTCACAAATCTCATACATAACATTTTATTTTCATGTGCTTTCCTTCAGCCTTATATTCCCCTCCAGCTACCAGTTTACCTTTCACCTTTGCAATTATAGTAGACCTATGTTATTTACTGCTCAATGTACCTTTCATTTCTTCTCTTTTGTGGAACTGGCACTTTTAGCAAACCCACTCCTCTTCCACTAAAGAAAATATAATCTATGCAGCTCAATTTGAATCCTCCATTTCCAAGACTACAGTGATTGGTTCATGAATTGGCTCATTATCCACACTGGGTCAATCAGAATCCTCTGCAAGAGTTGTACGCTAAATTAAACGTAAAATACATTTTTAGGTCACAATACTGGCAGAATGTGATCATTCTATTAAGAAAAAAATGGGAACCTGTTGAGAATAAGATAGCATAAAACCAAAGAAAGCTGTGATGAATCATGTTAGCCTTTGGATCCAACCATAACTAAAGCCATCATTGTGCCTTAACATCCTTATGGTGTTAACTAGCTAATTACATTTTTATGTAAACTACTTTGAGTTGAATGTTCTATAACTTCACTTTTTGCTGTTGTTAATTATTCATAATAACAGTAATATATTTTTATTATATGAAAATTACAAAGCATAGTAAAGGAATGTTTATATAAAAATATCCAATGCTATATTATATAGACACTACATGAACAATTACTTTTTATTCATTAAGTCATGGATAGTCAAATAGATGTCAGATGTAGCATAGAATATCAGTATATATTTCTGCCCTTCTACAACCTAAAATTCCAGATATACTTTGCACAGACTGAATATGTATTTTGTAATTTATTACACAAATAATCTCTTTCTTCCTTCCTAAAAACAAAATAGTAAATACCCAAATTTTTAACAACCTAATTACCTTACAATCATTAAGGCTGTTGAGGTTATTGGTATCTGTATGATGAAAATATTATATGCAGAGGGTACCAAAAATGCAAACACATTTTAAGAAAGGAAAAAAATCTGTATTAAAACTGTAATAATATATATCAATAACAAAAGATGAATACAAGTCACAATTGACTTCTGCAATTGCAAAAGATGCTCAAAGTGGTTACTGTCAATGTCCAAAAACTTCTGATTACAGCAAACTACTGCTTGAGCAATGTTGACCAAGTTGTTCACTTGTATCGCTGAGCATGTCCTTTCAGTTTCTTCCTGAAGTATTGCCAGTGTAGCTATTTTCTGTGGTACACCACATCCTTTAAGTTCTCCCACATGTAGAAGTCAAGGGGCGTTACATCAGGGGAATGTGAAAGAAACTCAGCTGCACCTCTTCATCCCACCCATTGCCCTGGCAAATTCTCAGTGTGATTCTGCAATTTCCTTTGACTGTCCTGCCTGTTGCTTGGTGACACTAGCATTCATTCATCTAACACCATCTTTTGAACAAACGTCATACTACACATTGCCACTGTAATTCAATCCAACTTCAAAACGTAATACATAGAAAACACATCTTAAAATGTGTATACATTTTCTTGACACCTCTGGTAGTCGTATACGTTTGTGTATCTCTTCCCAGCTCTCATTCAGCGACTTCACAATAGATGCCATTAGCCATAATGGGAATACTTACATTATAGACAGCAGCAAGCACTATGAATCAAGCCTCCATCCCACCTACCAGGTTATTATTAATTTATTAGCACACCAAGGAGTAAAGCAATAGAAATAGAAAGCACAAAATTCTACTATGTACCAATTGGTCCTCAAGTTTTAAATATGTTAACCCATTTAACTCTTATAATAACACTATAAGCCCGGAACTATTTTTTTAAATCCTCATTTCACAGGTGAGAAAACTAAGGCACAAAGAGCTTAAATGACTCCTCTGACATTGTACAACTAGTAAGTTAAAAACTGATCAAATTTAAAAAGTTCCGTTTCTGCCATTTCTTAGCATTATACAAGAACATTTAACACCCATACCAAAAATAAGTTTTAATAATTATATTCTATGTTTTGATAGAGTTGGGCAAAGACTTATTCAGTTTGAATATTTGAAAGAACTTGCCACACTCCATAGAGTATACTCATGAAAGGCTGGCACCTTCCTTTTCTAGCTTGAACATTCTTCGAGGAAAAAGCAAGCAAAAGATTCTTTAAGAATTATCTTTAGCTTTCAAAAAATAATCTTATAACAATTTAAGGTTTCCATATCACTGAATTTTCATTGTATTGTCATGTCATTTTTTTGCTAGCATTGTCTTTGTTACTCAATGCTCACTTCATATTTGTATTTTGTTGTGTTTTTTTCCAATCTGAGTATACTTCATGGAGCTAATTGTTCATACTCTCTTTGAATACTTTTTCCATTTTTCTTTTTCACTGAAATTATTCAAAATTAATACAGTCAGATTTTGTTTGAGTTTATGTTTCTTTTATAGAATTTGCATGATGCTTGTGTCATAGTTCTTATCACTGCCACTAGGTCATGACTTCCTTTTCTTGAAATACTTAAATACTCTTCCCTAAAATCTTTGCTTTTTCATGGGATTGTAGCCCATTATTTTTATTTGATTTTGTAGCTATTAAGATAGCATTATTTTTTATTTCTATGGGCAACTGGTATTTCCATAAACCCATATTTTCTTTCTTAGTACAAATAAATTTCAAAGTAATGATTTCCATTATTTCTTATATACTGTAAGATTGTCAACAAATTAATTTAAATTATTCAAGCTTCTATTACATATTTCAGTTTTATCCTGTGTTTCTATTTTATGTAAATATCACCTTAAAGACGCTTAATCATAAGGTAGGGTCAGTAAATGATGAGTCAATCAGCTGTGAATTTGAGTACTGAATCTATCTTTTACTAGGTTTAAAAACTTTAGCTAGGCTTATATCAAATAATGATAAAATAAAGATTGCATTAAGGACCATATAACTTTGTAGCCACATTACACTTATGTGATATTGTAAGCACGAAGCTCTTGACACATAGCACCAAGAACATTGGTTATGTACTTACTCATAAGAAAATATTTCTTAAGACTTAACTTGAAACATTTTTTGAATTCAATTCAAAAGGAAATCATTTAACATAAATGAAAATGTAGTTCCATTCTGTCTTCCATGGCATAAAGGGGAGAGAGCTATTCTTAACAAATTATAATTATAATGATTGATCATCAAGGCAGCATTCATACAGTGCCTAAATTATATAGTAAATGTTATTAATATACTCTCACTACTCATATCTGCAAATTTAGAGTGTAAACTAATTTCCTCATGTTACTAATACAAAATGAGGCTCAGAAAACTTAAGTGACTTACCCAAGATGATCTAGGTGGTAGAACTAGGATTCAGATTTCAGTTTGCCTGATGCTAAGGTTTCTTTCCACTGTATATTGCTATTTTTATCTATGCTTAGGAGCTCAACTATTTTGAACTCAAGATTTAAATTCTAACTAAGATAATTCATTAAAACATATAAGATTTTTAGGTTCACATCTGTGTCGTGTTCGTACAATAGCCCATTTAAAACTTTCATATTAATTCGCACACATGGATAGAAGGATGGATGGATGAATAGATAGATAGATAGATGATAGATAGATGATAGATCGATCAATCGATCGACAGATAATAGATAAATTCTAGTCCTTGTACTTAGTTAAATTAAGACAGCATATACCTTACCATTCTTGCTATACTAACTTTATTATGTAAATCATTTTTAATTCACCTTCTGAGAAAATAGAAAAGAAATAGCACTCAGCAAAGAGGAAAAAGTACCATCTCTCTCATGCATACACACAACTTAAATGGATCCAATACTAGCTTAAGTTTGTCTATTAATATATGGCATTCTGCATGCTATGGTTTGAATGCATCTCCCAAAGTTCATGTGCTGGAAAGCTAATTCCCTATACAACAGTGTTGAAAGGTAGGGCATAATGGGAGATGTTTAGATTATGAAGACTCCATAAACATGAATGAATGAATGCCAACCATAAAAGACTTCAGTCTTTGAGTCTCCTTCTCCCTTTCCACCTTTCTCTCCTTTTCACCGTCATCCATGGAGTGGTGATACAGGAAGAAAATCCTTGCTAGATGTGGGTCCCTAGACTTGGGCTTCCTTGCTAGATGTGGGCCCCTAGACTTTGGGCTTCCTAGCCTCTATCACTATAAGAAATACACTTTTTAAAATAAATTACCCAACTTGTGATTTTCTGTTGTTGCAACACAAAACAGACTAAGACACTGCACTAGATTTAAGTTGGATTAGTGAACTCTATTTATTTATTATGTCTAATTTCTCATATTACATTTAATGATATTTTTAAGTTGTTCAATTGTCAGTGAAGGCAGAATTTGAAATGTCAACATTCCTTCAAAAAGTTAAATATGCTGATTATCTGTGTGTGAAAAGAACATGAGATCCGAGGTCTAAAGACCATGGATCAAGTCTTGAATTTGATGTTTATTTGATGTATTAGGCAAATTATTTCATTTAGATGACTTAGTCTTCTCTTCATTGAAGTTGTGGAAAATGATATTTCTAAAATGAGATAATTCAGGTGAATGCACTTTGGAAGCTATAAAGCATTATGAAATGAAAAAAATGATCACCATCATGATTATTTATTACCTAAGAAGAGTTGAGCTGCTAGTTAGCTTGGATGCTTTTGAAATAAGCTCTGGAAGGATTTGCTGGAATTTTTTATATCTGATATGATTTCAGTTCATGTGTTTATATATAAGCAATTTGAAGCCAATAGAATTATCAGTAAGTTTGAAAGTCTAAAACAATGGTAAAACAGTCAGTAGGAAACAAATAAAAACTTTTATTAGGATAATTTTTAAGAGAATAAAGTATAAAACATATGAAATAAGTCAAGCACCTTTAAGAACCAATGATATTTTAATTGAGAATTTACATACTATTTAATTATGAATTTACATAATAAATATGAATTTATTGAGTTCTCACTTTCTAAATCACTATCCTAGTCATTTTAAATACCTTTACATCTTTTATTCCTAGAATAACCTTGTGTATTATGTCAATCATCATAATCTCCATTTCATAGGTTAAAAAATTGAGGCACGGAGAGTTTAAGTCTAGACACAGTTGCAAAATAGCAATAATATCCAATATTTATTGAGCAGTTATGCCCTGGACTTTACCTGTGTTGGTTTAGTACTTTACATGTATTAGTTCAGCTCATTCTCATCACAACACTGCAAGGTATTTACTATTATTATTTTCATTTTACAGATGTGGCCCAGAAGATGATATAACTTGCATGAACTCACATATGTGCTAAGTGACAGACCAACTGGCCCTAGAGGCCTCACTCGTAAGCACTACAACAAGCAGTTCCTCATCTGTGTCTTAATGCTAGAAAGTGATCAGAATAAAAAACTAGGCAGGCTGCCCTGCATCAAGTGTTCTTACCTGCGACACCATGTTTATCTATGAATGGCAACCACTCATCAGCTGTCAGCAGAGATGAGTCCCTGCTCTCTGGGAGATCACATCAAATGAGAGAGACGGATCTGCTGCACACATTTTATTTAGCTTCAAAGTTATAAGACTTTTCATCATGTATCTCATTGAAGTCTTTTGGTTATTTGTTATATGAGATTTTACTTTGGGTAATTTCTAAATTCCTGCATATCTTTGCTGTCTTTTTCATCATCATAATCATCACAAGCATTTATTTAACCATGCTGTATGGGAAATGCCTTATGTGCATGGTGGGCAAGCATTGTTTCATTCAGTTCTCTCCATGGAACAATGACATGCAGGAGTGTAGAGAAGAGGGACAGAGAGAATCTAGGCCCGCAGTGACCTTCTATAGGGCATGACAAAGATTATAGTTTTTGTGGGTTCTAACTCAGTGGTGGTAGACGGCACGCAGAAGGGTCACAGTCACAGCACATTGGTGCTGAAAGCTATTTATCTACTTTAGTCACAGGTGAAGCAATTCATATTTTCTTGACTGTCATAGGAGACTCAGTCCAGGTAAAATACATAGAGAAAGTTACTTTGGAGCGTATGTGATTTAATGCAATGTGTTTGAATTCTATTTCCCTTGGAGAAAGATGAGAAATTTTTAATTTTTAAATGCTGCCTCTATCAGTACTTGCTGGCACGCAATGCTGATCATTGAGGATGTCAGTAAATTTGCACAGGAAGAAAGAGCCTGTTGGGAGCAATGAGTCCCAGACTTTGATTCTTTATTTTTGTAGTTCAATATTAGAAAAACTTCTTTGATAAATTACTGTCTATTGGAAGAAAGAGAACCAAGGGCTACTAAAGAAAACTCAACATGAGGAGAGACAGTGTGAGTATGTGCTGGTTTCCTGAATTCCAAAGAAGTGTCCTAAAGGTTTGTAGAGATGAGTAGTATATTGATTAATTTTGTATATAAAAACTCATTTAAAAAATGCAATAGCTTAAGATAACAATCATTTGTTATTGCTCATGAATCTATAGTTGAACTGGGTGTTCTGCTGATCTGGGCCAGGCTTGGTTGATGGTAGCTGAGAGTTGCTCATGTTTGTCTGATGGGTCAGCTGAAGACGGGCTCATCTTAGAGTCAACAGTCACCCGGGGTATGGAGATGGGGTGACATATCTCTCTTTACTCAGTTGACTAGTGGAACTTGTTTAATTGACAGCCTCAGAGTTCTAAGAGCCTGAAAAGAAGGGCGAAAGGCCTTCTGAGGCCTAGGTTTGGAACTGCTATAACATCATTTCCACAAGATACTACTGGTCAAAGCAAGAGACAAGACCAGACCATATTCACGGAGTAAAAAATAAACTGATCTCTTGATGGGAGGAACTGTAAAGTCACACAGTAAAGAAGTGGCAGATGTGGAGAGGGATGAAAAAAATGTGCCTTTTTTGGATCTATTTTCTCATGGTGGGCCTTAGAAGCAATGACTAATTAAAAAACAGTGATTTGTAAGAGCTAAAATGTGTGAAACACACTAAAATCTAAAATTGGCCTTGCAAGAAGAGTTTTCAGCAGTGTTCCAATGAAGGTTTGGTGAAAGCAAGCACAGTGAAATTGACCCTCCAATTACCTTTTCACCTGATATTGGGCATCAAGACTATCCCTTTGGACTAAAGAGATGTCTGAGTTCTTTGGCTGATGCAAGTTCAAGGCTGACTTCTTGAGAGTTCTGGATATCTTAATATAATTTGACAGATGAATGCTAGAGCAATTTATTTAAAAACAGGGCTGGTGATATTCATATCCCACAGTTTTAAAGTTGCTTATATCAGAGATACATATTTTTACACTTTTTGTCAGTGATTTTTCCTTGAAATTGACTCTAAATCTCATTCTCCCACTTTCTCTCATCATATCTCCTGCCCCACCACACCACTTATTATCTTTTGATTTGTTTTAATGGTTTGTTTTTATAGTTTCAACATAAACTTTAGAATAGTATCCTACAAAGTCGACAGAATGCATATAACTACAATTATGTTGCTCAATCTTAAAATCTCATTAAGTATCTATGATCATACATTTTATATTTTACCCAAAGTGTAAAGAAATAACAAAGTAAATGCTAGAATACAGTTAATTAAAACTGAGGTCCAAGAATTTTTTTTAAAAAATAGGTAAATTAACAATTTCTAAAAATAACTAAAAGCTAAAGTAATATGTATGGGGCCAATATTCTGTAGTTTTATTACTTTTGAAATTATTGTATGAAAGTTGTGCATGTTACAGAGTATTGGGAAAAGGACAGAAAAAGAAGAAAATTAAAATTAACCAAACAAGCACTCAGAAAACTACTGTTAATATTTTGATGTGTCTCGTTGACATAATAAATAAAGAGTATTTTATTACTTAAAAATAATGTGTATGTGGCAGAGAGAGTAAGTGTTCCCCCAGCACTCATATACTCCCTCCTCCATGCTCCAAGGCACCTCCTCTATACTTCGAGGGCTCCAAGTGTGTAAGACTTGTTTCTTGTTCTCTGTGATGGACTGGATGACAAGGAACATGTAGCACATTGTGGTGCAGCTTCTTCGTTTCTCTCTTCTCAGTCACTAGGACTTTGGAGACCATGTGTGCCAGTGAGTGTTGCTTCATGATAAAGGAGGACTCACTGACCAGCAGCAGACTTTATGTGTAAATGAACTTCAACATTTCAGCTCAATCTGCAGTTACAACATAACCATTCCAATTCTAGCAAAAATATTATTTTACTAATGTTTGATCCTTCTACATATCGACCTTGCAGCTTGGCTTTTCTCACTCAGTATCACATATTAATGCATATATGTTACATATGCATATTATATATAATGTACTTCATGATAATAAATGTACTTAAGATAATAATTTCTATGGCCATAACTAGTAATTCATTCGAATCTATGTATCTAATCTCCTGTTTTGTTCTAGGCATCCAAACATATAGATGTAACATGCATTCCATTATTGGTCATATAAATGGGTGCATTTCAAATTTCACAGAGCTTATATATTGTTTGACTACACAATCATACCCTCTTGAAGTTAGGAAATTCATGTTTATTTCCTACCCCCCTTTGTTAATAGAATGATGGTATTTTTGAATGTCCTCCAAGGATGATCAAAAGTGAGTTTCACATGTACCACTTAATATTTTTTTATCAAGACAAACTATCCTAAGCATGATTTTCAAAATGTAGTTGAACTTTTTTTTTAATCATTTTTGAGAAATGCTGATCAGATGAACAAGAGGATCACTTTGTGTGAATAATTAGATTAAATAAACTTTAGCTTCAGAGTGTAAAGCACTGCATCTTAATTTATACACCTCTCTAATTGCAAATATTTGCATATCTTATTAATTAAGAGTTTCAAATATAACATTCTTTCATCTAACAGGAAATATAAAGCAAAGACATTTGAATAGTCAATAGTAAAGCTGCATAGTTAAAAAAAAGCTTTTTCTGACTTCATAGTGTATGTTTTCAGTATATATGCCAGTATCTATATCATACATGGTGTAAAATATATTGGACTTTTAGTAGTCAAGAAAATAAGATAATTCTAAACGTTGTGTTTCTGTTTTCTTTGTAGCAGTGATAACTCTACAGAAAACCTTTTTAAATTAAAGAGTAGAATGACTATATTTTATAGCTCAAAAGGATGCAGAGATTGGTGATCTGCTCTTTCAACCAGAATAACTTTTACAAGTTACCTCCCCACTGCCTCTGTCTCAGTGTTAATGCTCAGATACCTCATGAAAGGGCTTAATCTCTCCTCACAAGCAGATCACCAAAAAAGTAAAAATTTGACCTAAAATGTTTCATTACCCTGAACAGAATATGTGGATTATTCCATCATTAAAGTAAACTCATATACATTTTGAGAAGACTTCTTTTTTAACAAGACAGGTTGATTTTGTCCTATTTCATCATGAGGAACTTCAGAGACTTACCAATTACCACAGCTTGTCGTTAGCTATATTTTATGATAAGCACAAACTAAAAATTGGTATAAAAATTATTCATTTGTATTTTTAAAGTGAAGAATTTCCAAAAAACAAGTACACCCATTAGAAGGGCATAGATATACAATAGTATGGTTGTATGGTTGTATGGTTCATTATACTGCCCAACAAAATTACAGAGACATGAAGAGTTGAGTGATGTTTAACAATAAGCTAGAGTTTGAGCCTGCAAGATATTCACCTGGATTCTGGACATTTTAAGCAGGTGGGAATGTAAAATGATGCAGCTACTACAGAAAACAGTAGAGTGGTTCCTCAAAACATTAAAAATTGAATTACAGTAGATCTAACAATCTCATTTCTGGGTATATATTAAAGTACTTGAAAACAAGATCATAAAAAGATATTTGCACACCAATGTTCATTGCAGAATTATGCACAATAGCCAAGAGGTAGAAGCAATCCAAATATCTATGGAGGAATGAAAGGATAGACAAAATATATGCAAATAAATAACAGAATGGTATTCAGCCTTAAAAAAAAAAATCCTTCCACTTGCAACAACATGGAAGAACCTGGAGGACATTGTGTTAAGTAAGATAAGATGATTGCCAAAAACCATACCATATGATTCTACTTAGATGAAGTACCAAAAGTAGCCAAACTCTCAAACTCATAGAAATAGAATGTGGAATGGTGGTTGCCAGGGGTTGGGGAGAGGAAAATACAGAATTTCAGTTTTGTAAGATAAAAAAGTTTAAAGATTTGTTGCACGATATTTTAAACATATTTAATACTACTAAACTTTACACTTAAAAATGATTAAGGTGCATTCACAATTTTTTTTTTTTTGAGTCGGTGTCTTTCTGATAACTGCAATACTTGGATATTAACCTTGGCCACTAAGAATGGTCGTATCACAATTTGCACAATGCTATACTCTAAACCAATGGTTCTTAGTACATTATCCAAGCGCTCATGGGGGTTCCCAAGATTATTTAAGAGGATCTGTAAAGTAAAAATCATCTTCAAATAAGATGTTATTTGTCTTTTTTAATGATCACTATGTTTCAAATACACAGTATAAGCTACATGATGCATGATACATCCATAATTATCTGGAAAGGCTATTAAAATATTCTCCTTTCTTTCAACTACATATTTATGTGAGGCTGAGATTTCTTCATATACTTCAATTAAAACAACATATTTTCACCATAATGAATGCAGAACTAGATATGAGAATCCAACTGTCTGACGTTAACCCAAACATTTTAAAAGTGTACAGAAATGTAAAACAATGCCACCTTAACCCTCACAGAAGTGGGGGGGGTGGTAAATCTCTCCATATTTATCTTTTAAAATTTGTTATTTGCATTAAAATATATTACCATGTGTCATGCTTATTTTGGTTTATTATAATCATAGTGTTTCTTAGTTATGTGTAGTATTCATTATTGTCATTTAGAAATAAATTAATATATAAAACAATATAGGTATACTTAGCAATACCGAATTATACACTTAAGAATGATTAAGATGGCAAATTTTCTTATCTGTATTTTACTACATTTGGAAATACAAAAAGAATTAGTGAATATTTGTAAAGTGTCCCATTTTTCATTTCTAGTATAAATATCAGTAAGTCTAATTCACATAAACAAAAGCTCCTCGAAGTCTTGAATATGTTTTGAGCTTGTAAAATTGTTTTGAGACCAAGAAGTTTGAAAAACTTACTATTGACATCCTTGCTATTTTAGCCTATTATTAAATTAGAATGAACAAAAATAGACAGAGACACAGTTCCTGCAGCATAATTTAACAAGAATTGTCTTAGAACAAATGAAAATTGACTTTTCTATTTATCAGGTCAGTTTTGTAAACAAAGACAGCAGCAGCTGTATCTGCAGCAACAGAAGTAGCTGGCATGCTTAGCAATTTAAATTGGTGTTTCTATTGTCCCATTGCACAATTCAAGTTTTTTTCATGTGTTCATAAAGTGCATTGTCTGTTGCGTTTTCATGGATGAGATAGAAGAGATATAAATCTGTTCTTTAAGAGAGAGAAAACGAGATGCTCCCTTCAATAAACACAACAAAATTCAGTTTTTAAATAAATAGTAGAACATGCAGCGTGTAATAGATCTGAAGTTTTCATCTGTTCTACCTTTACACTGTGATCTCAGCAAGTAGCTATTTTCTTTCATATAGCTTCAAAACAACACTGTTGCTATTATAATAAAAGGGGCTGAGAATGAGAAAATGACAACACCCTATTTCTCACTGCCTTGGTAAAGAAATGTAATTGTTAACAATTGTTTGTTTGTATTGCATACTAGTTGTGTTCGTGTTTGTTTGCTGTATGAAAATAAATCTCTCTTCCTAAGGCAACCTAAGAGAATTACCGTTATAGAATTTGGGAAAAATACCTCTTTATTTTTATTCTAAAAAATAAATTAAACATGGATGATGTGGGCGTTCAAAGCTGCACAGAGGCGGTAGCATTCCAGAGCTGTCTCATGAGCCCTGTGAGTTCTTTCATTGCTTTATCTCTGCCACTTATTTCTCTTTTCCGCTTACTTTTCCCTCCATGAAGAGAACATCTATGTTATCTAAGAGCAGTGTGTTTCTCATAGGTGGTAAGAATAAGGATTAACAATTTTTTTTTTTCATAAAAGGTCATGTAGTAAATATATTTGGATTTGTAGGCCAGGCAATCTACATAACCACTATTTAACTTTGCAATTGTGTAGTGAAAACAGCTGTGGGCAATGCAAAAATGATGGTCTGTGACTGTGTTCCAGTAAAACTTTATTAAAAATAAATAAATAAAAGCTGGGGAGGAAGGTAGTTATGGACCGTGGGCCAGAGTTGGGAGACTGATCTTTTAGAAAGCTTCTTCCTCTTCTTTCCCCATCAGTAATTCAGTGCGTGAGGTAATGGAACCATTGTATGTTTCTACGGCAGAGTTGTCTCATTTAAGACAGTAACAACAAACTACTGTTGAAAGGCATAAGTCACTAAAAATTTGTTCAAACACATTTGAAATACTGTGTGGCTCTCTGTTCACAAAACCCTCTGCTACTCCCTTCTAATTTTCAGCCCCCAAACATGAATCTTGTCAGCTCACACATTTAGGCTGATTTGGATTTCTGTTAGTTTTATCCTGCACTGACAACGACAATCCAATTAATAGAGATTACTTTGTAAACCATTCAAGGTTTAAAATTCTTTTTCTCTTCGTCTATACTTGCTAAAGGTCACATAGAAAACGGGATTTCACAGATCCCAACCCACCTTAAAGTATACCCTGTAGTAAGCGAATCCCCCACAGTCATAAACACTGTTCTACTGTTGCCATTTAGAAATTTACAGCATTTCGCAGTCCAGTGGCTCAGTAAAAGCAATTTTTATTTTTACCTCCTGTATCAACCTGTGTGAAAATTGTTCCATGTCTAAGAGGCAGTAGGAGGCAAACATTAAAGTCCTTTTTATTTTACTGGTGGAAAACCAGGCTTCAAAACACTGTCTAACTCAAAATGTTGACAGCTGAAGAACCAGTAGGAGGTACCCCAAAGAGCAGGTTACTATACAGCAACAAATGTTAACACATTGAAACACTCTTGATAGCAAATTAATAAAACTTGTTAATAAAATTTTGGCTTTTCTTGCTTACTCAAATGTTTTTTATATTTCCATTTCTACCTCTTTTATCTTTCTTTAACCTTTTTCACTACCTAGTCTTCTCTATCATCTCAAACTACATTTCTTACATTATCATCAATGGTTTTGTAAGTGTATGTAAAATTGCCTGTTTTCAAATGGTGAAAGGAAACTCAAAGTTCACTGAAGACTAGGAATAGAAGTTTGATTTTTTTAACAGCTATAGAAACAAATTTTCTTTTTCTCTCTCTGTTTTCTTTTTATCTACAGTCCTTCTCTGATTTCTTCAATTACTTCAAACACTGGACTAGGCGTGGTGGATTAGGCCTGTAATCTCAGCACTTTGGGAGGCCAAGATGAGAGGATTGCTTGAGCCCGGGAGTTCCAGATCAGCCTCGGTAACATAGAAAGACCTCATCTCTACAAAATATAAAAACATTATCCAGGTGTGGTGGTGTGTACTTGTAGTCCCAGCTACTCAGGAAGCTGAGAAAGGAGGATTGCTTGAGTCCAGGAGTTCAAGGCTGTTGTGAGCCATAATCATGCCACTGCATGACAGAATGAGACTCTGACTCAAAAAAAAAAAAAAAGAAAAAGACAAAGTCAAAAGCTTCCAGTATTCACTATTTTTCTATTTCATCCCACATAAACTTCCTTAATGACAATCAGTAATTTAGTTCCACCATAATTAGCCGTTCAATAATACTTTCTCTATTCAAGACACAGTAGATACCTTATCCTCTATAACTCTAAAGTGCTTCATATTATGTCTTTGCTTCTATTACACTTTTTTTGTGTGTGTTGGAGTCTCACTCTGTCACCCAGGCTGCAGTGCAGTGGCTCACTCATGGCCACTCCAGGGTCAACCAGTTGGGCTCTGGCGATCCTTCCGGCTCAGCCTTCCAAGTAGCTGGAACTACAGGCGTGTGTTACCAACCTCTGCTAATTTTTTAAAAAATTTATTGTAGAGACGCGGTCTTGCCACGTTGCTGGGGCTAGTCTCGAACCCTCAGGCTCAGGCAATCTCCTCGCCTCAGCCTCTCAAAGTGCTAGGATTACAAGTTGAGCCACTGAGCCCGGTTTATGTCTTTGCTTCTATTAAGCTACTTATTAATAATCACCAATTCAAAATCTATCCACCTACCAGAACCCAATGCAAATCTTGAATCCTGGAGGTATCATTTCTCTACCTACTTCATGATTTTGTCCCTTCTTATCTCTTTAACTAGGAGTTAAAGACAAAGTTCTTACAAAGATCTACAAGTCCTTACACAGTCTGGCTCTCCATTATCTTTCTGACTTTATTGCATAAAGTTCTCTCTATCCACTCACTATTCTGCCTTCTTCATCCCAGAACACACTCCTACCATGGGACCCTCTGTCCAGAACATGCTTTCCCAGTTACCTGCATGACCAATTTGGCATTTTTACTTCCTTCAATGGATACTATCAAATTTCTTGCCACCTCATTGACATTTCATATATCTTTTTCCTCATTGTTTCTATTTAGTAGACTTTTTAATGTATCATTTATTTGTTTTACTCCATATCTGTTCCACTATATTATAAGACAGGTGAGAGTAAGCATTTTCATTAGTTTTAATCAGTACTATATGCCCAACCACTTGACTATTGCAGTGCTACATAAATATTTACTTTAAAAAAATGAACATCAGGAGCATATGGCTTAGCATTTCATATTTCACTTTCTTTCCCTGGCTCTTATCATTCTGAGTAATACCAGTACACCTTAATTAGACTGTAGGCACTCGAGACCATGACTTAGGTTTTATCTTTGTCTATGCTCCCCAAATACTCAGAACGGTGTTGAGCATTTTGATGAAATTATATGAGTATATATATATATTTAGGTTTTAATTAAAGTAATAATGCATTATTATAAAAAAGACTATACATTTACCTAAAACAGGATAAGCTCACTGTTTGGCTATGAGAGTTACTGGAAAATCTATTTTTGGTTGTTGTGAAGAAATAATGAATGGAGTTCTGCTTTCATATCTCCTCAGTAATCCTTTGTCCGTATGTACACAGTCTGGAAAACTCAGGATATCTTAAATTGCAAGGAAGACAAAGGGAAGAAGCAAGCCAATAGAAAATGAAAGGATGGCAGAGGGAAGCTTTCTATACCTTTTAACAAAAATTTACAGCAATATTTGATCTAGAATGAAATAATATCATGCAATATTAAATAAAATATCCTCTTGCCAGTTTCAGAGCCTGTAGGCATTATGCTTTTATTGTACCCAAATGTACATTTTGTTCATGCAAAAGCCCTCAAATTGTACATAGTGACCTTGATCTAGCAGTTAGAAGGATCTACAGTTTATAGCATGTACGATAGCTAGTGCAATAATAAACCAATTCAAATTAGTGCAGAAGTGACTAGCAAGCAGGCACTGGACGTTGGAATTCTGTGGGTCTATACTCACACAGCTTCTGCTGAGAATGTTGACTTGTCTACAATCAAGATCATTTTGTCTTCATATAGCTACATTGTGGATGAGAGTCTACAGTCATTACCTGAGCTGAATCAGGTGACCAAGGAAACTGGGCTGTTTGCCAAGCAGGCCTTTTAAATTCAGTTTCGTGGGGGGCGGGGCACTGCTGCTGTGATGTGATGTTTTATTTTTAAGAGGAAAACTCTGAATCTATAAGATGAACATAAAATATTACAGCGTGTTTTTGGCAACTATCAGAATTATTACACAGAGAAGTGAGAATCAGGACAACAACAAAAGGACCCCTAAGTAGAGAGACCAACATACTTGTACACACACACACACACTCACCTACCCTTTTTCATCACTTTAAATTGTTACAAATCACATATCTCATTGTCGGACCACAACCTCCAGTTCTTTGCTCTTAGACATCACTTCCTAGGTAATTCCTTTTCAATTTCCTAACTCCAACTCCTCTATCCCTCCATTTTCACCCAATATGTTAAATGGCTCTGATCTCACCTTTTTTGTACTTAGCTTACTCTTCTGAAATATCGCTCACACACACTTGCAACAATCGTGTCCTCCTGTCATTTCACTGCAATTGCCTGGCAAAATTGCAGTTGTGATTCAATCCCACAGTCCTTTCCTTCATGTCTAGGCAGTTTCCTAATCTCTGATAAAAATTTTTTTTTTAATTAAAATGAGCAATCATATAGATTGATGACATCAAAAATAATAATTTTTAGACAGAGCTGGACTCTCAAATCCATATAATAATACATTTATTTGTTCTTAGCTCCATCTTCCTTCTCCTCTCTGATTATTTCCTTTTTAACACTTTATACTGCCTCACAATCTTTTGGTAACTTAATGCTACTTCAAGTGGAAAACTGAAGCAAGTAGAAGTGGATCTTCTTAGTTTCTTGTCACTTTTATTTATTAGCATAACCTTATCTATATTTTTCCTTTTCCTTCTAGTCTCAGACAGTAAAGACTCTCTCCTACTCAGGGCCAGTTACCTCATTTTCACTGGGTCAGGGAGATTCAGGCAATGCTCCATTATGTATTTCTTCTCTTCTTCCTACTGTCCCCACAGACCCTTTCTCCTGAGCCTTTAATCTTGCTCTTTTGAGACTCTGTGCTATTCAGCTAGGCATCTCTATCTCACAGCTATCCATAAAGAAGTATCACCTACCAGTCTCCTCCCATCTTCTTTCCTTATTTTCCCATTCATTCTTCAGTCTACTGAAATCACTTTCTTCTTCCACCACATTTCATTCCCTGGAAACTAATCTGGAAATGAAACCATGATCTCTGTGTACCAAAGTCAATGGATGCTTTAAAAATCTGAATTTGTTGAAGACTCATTTTCTCTGGTCTCCGTTGGCTTCTTATACCTCCAATGGTCGGTCAGTCTTCTTTTTTTTAATTTAATTTTATTTTATTTTATTATGTTATTGTGGGGTACAGTTAGGGGTTAGGCATACAAAAATGTTTCGTTCAGGTACCCTTGTTGATATGAGGTGTCTCCCCATCCCCAGATAGATACCCACCACCATTAATCCCATCCCCCTCACCTTTCCCCCCCCCAGTTTCCCACCACAGTCAGTCATTTTGTATCATTTTATTTTCAGCTTATAATTTTTTCTATTAGTAGACAATAAGGGTAGGACATATAAACATTTTAACACGTAAACATGTAATTTCCAGACTAGGAAATTCAACGAGCAATGAAACAAAGGGTAATCCTTCAAGAGAATTAAAAACAAGGCACAGACCTGGAGAAAATGTCTGCAAAAGACATATCCGACAAAGGTATGTATTGTTCAGAAAGGTCTTATTCAAAATACGCAAAGATTCTAAAACCTTAGTAATAAAAAAAACCAACCTGATTAAAAATAGGCAAAAACCTCAACAGATACGTCACCAAAGAAGATATACAAATGGCAAATAAGCATATAAAAAGATGCTTAGCGCCGGGCTCGGTGGCTCAGCCTGTCATCCCGCGCCTTGGGAGGCTGAGGTGAGTGGATTGCCTGAGCCCGAGGGTTCGAGACCCGCCTGGGCAGGCGAAACCTCATCTCTACAATAAATCAAAAAAATTAACCGGGTGTGGTAGCGCGCGCCTGTAGTTCCGGCTACTCGGAAGGCTGAGGCGGGAGGATCGCCGGAGCCCAGCGGGTCGAGGCTGCGGTGGCCGGGAGCAGCCACTGCACTCCAGTTTGGGCGACAGAGTGAGACTCCAACTCAAAAAAAAAAAAAAAAAAAAGATGCTTAGCATCATATGTTATCTGAGAAACGCAAAGCAGAACGACAAGATTCTACTAGACACCTGTTAGAACAGAGAAAATCCCAAACACCAAGTGCTGGAGAGGACACAGAGCAGCAGGAATTTCCACTCATACTGGTGGGAACGCAAGCTGGTGTGGACAATTCGGAAGACAGCGTGATGGATTTCTGCAAAACTAACACACTCTTACCATACGCTCCCACTATCCCACTCCTGGGTATTTTCCCAAAGGAGTTGAGTGCTATGTCCACACATTTCTGTACACAGATATTTGTAGCACCTTTGTTCATGATTGCCAAAATTTGGAAGCAACCAAGATGATTCAGCGAGTAGGTGAGTGGAAAAACAACAACAACAACGCAACAACTGTGATACATCTAGACAATGTAATGATATTTATTGCTAAAAAGAAATAAATGACCAAGCCATGAAAAGACGTGCAGGAACCTTAAAATCTCATTACTAAGTAAAAGAAGCCAATATAAAGAGACTACACACTGTGTGACTTCAACTATATGACATTCAGAAAAAGGCAAAAGCATGCACACAGCAAGAAGATCAGAGTTGCCGGGGTTTCGGGGAAGGAGGGCTGAAGAGACGGAGCGCAGGGGATTTTCAGGGCAGCAAAACTACTCTGTGTGATAATATGATGGTGGTTGCATGTCATTCTAAATTTGTTCAGACCCATGGAATGCACAACACTGAGTGAACCCTAACGTAAACCTTGGCCTTTGCGTGATAATTTGTCAATGCAGATACATCAATTGTAACAAAGTACCACTTTGATGGCAAAATATTGATAACGGGAAAGACTATGCATGTGTAGCGGGAGGGAATATAAGGGAAATTCACAACTTCCACTCAATTTTTCCATGAACCTAAAACTGTTTTTAAAATTCAAGTCTACTAAAAAAAAAAGAGAATGATTAGTGTTGATCAGGGTGCAGGGAAATAGGCACCTTCATACACTATTAATAAGAGGTTGCATTGGTAGAAACTTGTGGGAAAGTACTTTGAACCAAGCCAGCTAAGAGAGCTGAGTGGACAGAATTATTAGTCAGAAAACAAAACAAAACACTAAAAACAAAGCACATGCTCAGCAAAATACAAATTACAGCAGAGCACTTAAGGATATTTTAAAAAGCACTCTCTAGAATTTGAAAACATGCTTCCCCAACCAAACCATTTAGTATTCGGTAGATGAACTGAAGAAGAGGATGACCACTTTTGAGATTCTATATGGCTCTTAGAAAATGAAGTGAAAAAATCATCTCAAAACTCAGGGCAAACATTTAAACAGAAGGACGTCATGAAGAGGACATAAGAGATTTACAGGACAAATTTATGAAAATTATAGGCTTCTGCAGAAAGAGAAAAAGGAACACATGAAGGAGAACAAAAGTTAACAGCTAAAGAAAAATTCCCGGAGCTACAGCTGATGCCTGGTTCTCAGATTACAAGGGCTCATCAGATTCCGATTCAGAAGCTGCAACACAATTCAATAGCAACTATAACTCACAGAAAGAAAAGGATGGCAAGCCAATGATTCTGTATCCAGCCGAGATACTTTTCAGATATCCAGAGATACGTGAAATTTGAGAGGGCATACTACAATGCGCCCTACCAGAAGGGAAAACTTAATAAAACAAAACAAACAATAAATAAACCAGAACTGAAACCTTTGCGAAATGGGAAAGAAGAAAGGAACCAGTGGCAGGCAATGATCATTACTCTCTATATCTCCATCTTTCTCTCCATCTGTCAGTTTGCTGCCGATTAATCTAGATCAGGGGTCAGCAAGTTTTTTCTGAAAAGGGCCAGATGATAAATATTTTACGTTCTGTAAGCCACATATATAGGCTTATTGCAGTCTCTTCTTTGCTTATTTTTTTTAACAACCCTTCATTAATGTAAACACTATTTTTAGTTCATGAGTCATGCAAAGACAGATTGTGGGTCAGATTAGGGCCCAAGTTTGCAGACTCTGGAGATAATTATAGCTAAAATGAAAAAGATAATCTGGAAATGGAAGGTTTAATATTGGGGTCAAAAATGGGGTATTATCTAACTATGTTAAAAAAGCTGATTAAATTATTCTATATATACATACATAAACATATATTTATATAAAATAAATATAAATATAATTATAAGTGTTTATTTTTTAATGGAAATCACCTAAATATGGAAAATTGTGGAAATGATTAAGTAAATTATGATATAAATATGTATGTGCCAATAAAGTACCAATTATTTTTACAAATTGCTTTAAGGAATATTTAATGATAGGAAAATGTACATAATGATAAAGTAAGAAATATATTATGAACAGTGGTTATCACTGGAGTGGTAGAATTATAGGCAACTGTTATCTTAAATATTTCCATATTTTCTAATTTTTAATAATAATCCATATATTTTTATATCTGGTAAAATAAAGTAGATTACAATTTTTTGTGTTAAGTTCTTGGATACATTCACACTTGTCAAACATTGTGGTCTTATCTTGGGTTTGGAAAATGTCACTGTAAATAAACTCATAAGCAATATTTAGTTATTGATCTTATCACTAACTTAAGTCAAATACGCTTTATTAACTCATCTTCTTTTGCATACCACAAGATGCAATTTATTTCCCTAGGTGATGCTACCTGGAGATGTTAAATGGTGCTATCAGAAAGTTTCATGGTATTTTAATCAGTGGACACCTTCTTGTAGCTCTCATCTCCAAGCATGCAGTGACTCTCATGGTTGGATTTATGCTTTTTCCCCCTTGTCCTTGCGATGGAAAAAGAAATCTGGTGCTACCGAGAGAACCAAGTGACAGAGGGCATGTAGGAAGAAACCCTGTCATTTGCACTGAACGTTGCAGAGAGGCTAAACTTCAGTAGGAATTGATTTATGAGGATCTGCATCCTAGACTGCAGCTGGTTCAAGCACATAAACCAAAGGAAGGACAGAAGGGACATCGCAAACTCAGTGTGGCTCCATCAAGGTGACCAGCCTAGGTAGCTTCTGTGTGACAGCTGGAATCAAGAGCTGGGAGTCCAGAGGGAGAAAAACCAAGTTAGCAGCCCAGTACAGATAGAGTATGTATAGAACAACACATTTCACCTTAGAACGGCAGAATACCTCAGTTACCATCTGGAAAAAGTCCATACGCTACGTGCAAGTCGTCCACGTGAGTTTCTGTCTGGCACATGCGTTGGCACGTTGCTGAAGTATTAACCTGCACTGCCACAAAGTTGCAGTTGCTTACCTACTTCAAATTTTTGTTCCTCACATCTTTCTTCTTCCTCTTCTTCAGAAGAATAATTTTCTTCTTTCTGTTCCTTTTTCACAATTTTCTTGGGGTCTTGTAGATGAATGATAAAATTGTGCTTGTCCTTTTTCACTTTCACTTTGATGAATGTCGGGCCTGAGGAAGAACCATGGATGGGCTGATTAGAACGCCACATTAAGCTCCCAATAAAATGCTTAAATATGCAGCAGAGATTTTAAATTAGGGAGAGGAAATACCTGGGGGTGTCAACGTTTCTAGAAAAGAAAGTCTAAAGAATTAAGTGATGGTCAAATTCCAGGAAAATGGCAGGTAGATCAAGGAGACAGCTGTAGGCTTTCTCATCATACTGCACACCAAATTACAGAAGAGAAAATAAAGTGGCTGAGGCAATGCATACTTACAACCAACTTTATGCTTATTTATCAATTAAGGTAATTAATGCAAAAGGATTTTGTAACTGATAAAAATGATATGTTAGTTATAGTAGCTATTATTATTACTATTATCATGACAGTATAAGAACTTTTCCAATAACCTATTCTCTTTTTTAGTGTTCTGACTTATTTTTCTTCTCTCTTTAAAAAAAAAATCCAGCTTTTTCTTTTCAACTTTGATAGAGCTATCATCTCTCAAAACGTATAGGATTAGGATGAAAATTCTATTTACTATGAGCCATCTGAAGCTTACATGCATTCTGTATACATGTGAATTTTGATAAGAGCTAAAATAACTGGATATTGACAGCTGGTTCCAAACTTTGTACTCCAGAACCCAAACCAGAAAAATGCTGTAAACTCACAGTATGTGCTTTGTTTCTGGGGTAACGATATGTGCTGCAATTAATATCATTAATTATTTGCTTATTGCAATTACAATTAAACTATTTACTGATTATATGAAAGCATTTTTATATTTTAACAACTACGGTGGTCATAACTATTAGTGTGTATTATCCAAACTCTCAGCTGGCCTATGCTTTGCAGAGTCAATTATAATAGAAAAATATTAAGTCTGAAAATGTTGGATGTGGCACATAAATGAATTACAGTGATACATCAACATTCTTATCGATCACACTCAGAAGTACAAGACCCCATGATTATCTGAAATGCATTGATATCTTTCCAGCCATTAACCAGCTGCTTTCAAAATGTACCTTTTTCAAATGTTGTCTTTTCTACTTCAATCTGCCCTCCATCAGAAGGATATAAGTAGTAATCTGTCCCTGAGATTTGGATGGGTGTCTCTCCCATATTGTATCCTCGAAACTAGAAGAGAAAACATCATGCTTTGAGCTGCAGTCGACAAAAACCAACTTATCAGTGTCCACCAACTAAAGTTGGCATAAGCTTAGTTTCTGCTAAATGGTATGTCTGTCACTCTGCACTCAGAGGCCAGTGTCCATTTTATTTTTAGAACCTTCTATGGTGTTACAATGACAGGAAAGATGAAAGGAAGTCTATGATTTTAGACTGTCCGTTGAGGCATCCTCATGATCTAATCCGTAGCAAAGCACTGCATGGTTGTCAAGGCAGATCAAGAATAAATCCAGTTCTCATCCACTGGCTTTCATTTTTCTGTTCGCAGTGAATCGATGCACTGAGGAGTATTGACACTTAACTCTTTAGGGGGTCATATGTAAAAGGTTTTGTTATTACGTGCCGCTGATGGAGTTCCAGGTGATGCTGACACATGCTAAGACTTGAGGACAACTGGTTTAAAGGAGTAGCTACAAAGGACAGGGCTGTTACATTTTTTTCGTTTTTTTCCCCATCAGTTTTCTTAATAATAATCACCTGAAGGTGAGCTGGCAAAGGGAAGGTTTTACAAAAGCAAACAAGCCAGAAACATAGGTGTTTACAGAGCAACAACCAAATGTAGTCAGCCAGTCCCATCATCTGAAACAGATACAGCCAACCTTCGTGCTAACGTTGAACTATCACGCTGCTTATGTACACATACCCACATGAATGCCTTTGTGTCAGATTTCGAACTTCACCACTCTGAATAACCCCGCTTCACGCCACTGAAAGAAAAGCTGGCCTGAGGGTGTTCCTATCTTGGTAGATGACTACAAAGAAGGTTCTAGATATCAGAGGGTAGAATACAGGTTTGAGCTCCTTGATAACAGAAGAAACACCTGGGCCTTCTGTGGTGGTGATATGAAGACAGGGGAATCTTATGCTTCACAGAAGCTGTGTTTCCCCACAATAATTAGGAACAGCTCAGAGAGGCTTTTTAGAGAATTGGTTTTACCGGGTAAACTATCGCAGGTTCTGGTTGCTGGAGGAACTCCTCTGATTCTTCTTGCATCTTTGCTGTTTCGTCTTTAGGCTTATCCTTGAAAGAAGGCTTTTTCTTCAACCTGCTGTCTTCTTTCTCTACCTTATCCTTGCTTTTCTTTTTACCAGCTTCTTTACTCTTCTTTTCTGCTTTTTTTTCTTCCCTTAAGCGTTCTTCTTCTGCTAATCTATCTTGCTCTTCTTTCCATGCCTGTGAACACATTTAAAAATTTAACAGGATTTTGAAACAAATTAAATATGGGCTCCCTTCAGGTTCATTCTGGAGAACACTTAACATTATTTTTGTTAGTGGTATCTATGACAATCAAAACACTGAACTAGAAACCTCGGAGCCATCCTTGGTTCTCTCTTTGTCTCGCCCAACCTCTGTCTGTTAAGCCCTGTCAATTCTTTTCAGAGATCTCTTTTCACTTCAGCTTCTTCTCTCATAGTCTCTCCTTGGTTCAGGTCTTTATTATCTTTTGTCTGGACCATTGCAGCACCCTCCTAGCTGGTCTCCCTGTCTTTTGCCCTTCTTTGCATAAATCCAATCCCTAATTTGGGCCTTAAAGATGGTATGTCAGCAATATGGTAGATAAGATAGAGAAACATTCCTGGCACAAAATGTTTTAAAAATGGAAGGATAAAATGGATACAATGTTGGAGGGAAAGTATCCCTTGAGCACTCCTAACCACAAGCCTGTTTCTACATAGATATGTGGTCAAAATGCACACTACCTTAAAATTGTATTTGAAAAAAAGTTATGAGTTGCTATGAGGTCACAAACGAAAATCATCAGACCTGAGGAAATAGCCACTTTGAGCAAGAACCTGAAGAAACAAAATGTGAAGTTACGTAGACATTATTAACTACCAAATAGAGACTAGTCATTGTTAACTACCAAATAGAGAATATGACTGGGAGTGGTGACTCATGCTTGTAATCCCAGCACTATGGGAGGCTTAGGTGGGAGAATCACTTGAACCCAGGTTCAAGACTAGCCTGGGCAACATAATGAAACCTTGTCTCTACAAAAAATACAAAAATTAGCCAGGCATAGTGGTGCATGCCTGTAGTCCTAGCTACTCAGGAGGCTGAGGTGAAAGGATCACTTGAGCCCAGGAAGTCAAGGCTGTGGGGAGCTAGAATCATGCCACAGTACTTCAACCTGGATGACAGAGTGAGGCCCTGTCAAAAAGAAAAAAAACCAACCAAACAAACAAACAAAAAAAAAAAGAAAAACAAACAAAACAGACTAGGAGAGCCTGGAGCCCTATCTTCAAAGTTCTAAAAGATAAACAATTTCAACCAAGAATAACCCAACTAGCCAAGCTAAGCTTTATCAGTGAGGGGGAATTAAAATCTTTCCCAGATATCCAATCCCTAAGAACTTATGCTGCCACCAGACCACCTCTACAAGCAATACTTAAGAAAGTATTAGCCGGGCTTGGTGGCTCAGCCTGTAATCCCACGCCTTGGGAGGCTGAGGTGAGTGGATTGCCTGAGCCCATGGGTTCAAGACCCACCTGGGCAGGCGAAACCTCATCTCTACAATAAATCAAAAAAATTAGCTGGGAGTGGTAGCACACATCTGCAGTTCAGGCTACTCGGAAGGCTGAGGTGGAAGGATCGCCGGAGCTCAGCAGGTCAAGGTTGCGGTGGCCAGAAGCGGCCACTGCACTCCAGTCTGGGCGACGGAGTGAGACGCCAACTCAAAAAAAAAAAAAAATCCTAAAGGCAGCAAGAGAAAAAGGCCAGATCGCCTACCATGGAAGGCCAATTAGAGTAGCAGCAGATTTATCTACAGAAACCCTGCAGGCTAGGAGAGCTTGGAGCCCTATCTTCAAAGTCCTAAAAGACACACAATTCCAACCAAGGATAACCTACCTAGCCAAGTTAAGCTTCATCAGTGAGGGAGAATTAAAATCTTTCCCAGATATCCAAGCTCTAAGAACCTATGCTGCCACCAGACCAACTCTACATGAAATACTTAAGAAAGTGCTAAACACAGAAGAAAAGGAAAAAAGAACAACGTTCTTCACAAGAGTACAGGAAAAGGAATAAAACACACACAAACCAACCCCAAAACCAAAAGAAAGAAAAAAAAAAAAAAAGCCAAGTGGAAGTACAACAACTCTATAAGAACTCTATGACAGGGATGCACTCTCACTTTCAATAATTAGCCCGAATGTGAATGGACTAAATGCACCACTGAAAAGACATAGAATGGCAAAATGGATAAAATACCATCAGGCAACAATATACTGCCTTCAAGAGACCCATCCCACTAGAAAGGACAAGCACAGACTCAAAATAAGAGGATGGGAAACAAATTTTCAGGTGAATGGAACACAAAAGAAAAGAAGAGTCGCGATCCTAATTTCAGACAAAATACCATTTAAACTATCAAAATTAAAAAAGATACAGAGGGCCAATACATAATGATAAAAGGTTCGCTCTATCAACAAGAAATATCTATCCTAAACATATATGCACCCAACATAGGAGCACCAACTTTCATAAAGCGACTTCTGGGAAAACTAAAGAAAGATATCGACTCTAACACCATCATAACTGGGGACTTTAATACCCCACTCACAACCCTAGACAGATCATCGGGACAAAAAATTAACAATGAGATCCGGAA
>CAUYQG010197881.1:0-22076 GCA_963574415.1 Tarsius wallacei | reverse complement strand
TAAAATAAAATATATATGATATCCAAATATTATTCCTGTGTTGTTTTTTGTATAATTGACTTTCTGATTAACAAACCAACCACAGAACCCAAATCTACTGGATTGAAGAACTCTTTGAGCCCTAAGCTCTGACTTCAAGAGAAAGCATAAGAGAGAAAACCAGGTACACGTCTGAGTAAATGCAGGACTGATTTGGTTCATGGGTTGGACAGCCGAACAGATGCTGGTGTGTGTGCTGACACTGGAGGAGACCAGAACTTTGCCAGACAGTTGGGGATAAAGTGAGACTTGGAGTTGCATTATCAGTGTTAAGTTCAGAGTGGGGCACAAGATGAAGCAGGGCTGCAAAACAAGGTCCCCAGGCATTCTAGTACCCACACATGGAACCCTCTGTCCACATTGTCCTGTCCTCAGATGAGGACGACCTCATCTGAGAAAACCTCCTCACTGAGCATTTTTCACAGTGCACAGCTTTACGTGTAAAACGACTGTATGTGAACAGCCTGCCTATATACCACACACCACTGTGGGCTTATGTTTCTACTTCTGGGGTGGGTCTTGTGCTGATGGCTTATTGTGAGTAATGCCTTACCTCCTGCATATGCATAGTGCTTCACACTGGTCCAAGCACTGTCATAGTCATTATAACATCTTCAAACACATTTTTCCCTCCCTTTGTGCTCATATTCACGTTTGAGAGACGTGAAGTACAATAAAGAGCATGGATTCAGGGTCAGGTCTAGGTGCAAGAACTGCTTCTGCTACTTGGCAGCTTTCTATTCTTCAAAGGTACTTAAGTTCACTCACCTGTTTTCTCACATCCAAAGCAGGGACAATAATGTCCACTTAGCAGAGCTGTGGAGAGGACCCAGTTAGCTATCACTACAACCTCCCACCAGTTACTGAGCACTCTGAACCTGCACTCTCCTAAGAACTATGAGTTTATTATCTGGGAACTCTCACCACAACATAAAGTACTGTTCTCATTTTACCAATCTGGAAACAAAGGCTCATGCTGTTAAATAACTCAATCAAAGGCACAAGCCAATACATTAGAAGAGACAAGATTCAAAGTAACTGGTCTTCTGAATACAGTTTCTGCATTGCACATGAAGATTGACTCACAAGCACCCAATTTGTTTCTGGTTGTGCTTTCCTGTGGATGTTCACCTCTCTGTAGACGTTCCTTTTGTTAGTCTCCACCTTCCTCAGTACTCAAGAGACACCTAGAGTCCCTGCTCCTTTCCCTCTTAGCAGGGAGTAGTTTCTGTGATGGTCCCCAAATGCAGGCAGGGCACAGAAATACTAAGGCAAATTAGGACCCACAGGAAGTGGTTAAAGAACATAATTACACACAAGTTTAAAGTTGAGACCACTGCCTTAGTATTCTGTGATGCTCATGGCTGCAACTGCATTTCTCCAGTGCCAGATTTCTAGTGGACTCCCCATGCCATTTGGCTTTAGTTTCTCAAGAGCTATTGAACTCTAACAAATACGAACAGAACAACATGAAGCAATTGTGTCTCCTCATGTTTATCCAGCAAGCTTTCTTCCATGTTGCCCATCAGTCTGAATCCCAGGCTAGGTTAGCCTCCTGAGAAATAAGTCTTAAGAATCAGAAGATAGCTGTTGAGTGCTAAATCTGAGACACTGTGGGCAACCTGGCTCATTGAAAATTCATCATCACCCTGTGAAATAGACATGAGGTTCACTCTCATTTTATAAAGGAGAAAATGAACATTCAGGGTGAATAGGTGATTTTCCAGCTGGAGCCAGAATTCAAACTCAGGCCCAATATTCTGTTCACTACATCTATCAATTCCCTTCCCTTTGCCAGTCTCAGAGGACTCTTAGAAGATCATTTCATCCAGTTCAATGGAATCATTGTGCCTTCCAAAGCAGCTGGTGTGCTTCACTTACTGGTACCTCTGACATTAGAATTAAATAATAGGACAACACAGTAAGTCTGGGAGTTATGCATTTATGGAAATGAATATTCCATAAACTCCCAGTGTTTTCAATCTGTCTATTGGAAGACCATAAAGCTGTCCTCTTCCTGGGCCCAATTTCTCAGGCACCTGCCACTACAAGATACTAGTCTGGGTGCTTAGAAAACCAGTATTCTGTGATTGCCAGTTCCTGCCTTCCTCATAAATCCCTCAAAAAAGCCTCATCCCTTCCAGAAATCCACTCATGATTTACCATGCCAACCTCCCCAACTCTGACATTAGACTTGCCATTTTTGCCTTCCTGAGATGCTGGGATACTCTCCTTCCAGGTCTTCATCTGCTGACTTCTTCATTCACATCTTCAGAAAGTTCTTTCCTAACACTTTCCAAAGAATCTATCCTCCACACCCCACTCAGCTACTCTGTACCACGTTAAATTATTTTATTGTTTTAAGAGCCTTTACCAACCTCAGAAGTTATTATTTTTATTTGCTTGCTTGTTTATTGTCTGTTCCCTGCCCCGTTTTTAAAAATTCAGGGCAAGAATTTTTATCTATCTTGTTTCTGCCACATTTGGGTATCTAGAATAGTCCCTGACCTGCAGTATTAGTTGACTGATTAAATGAATGAACAGATAGATGAATGAATGCCTTCAAGGATAAGTGTGCCCTGAGCTCCAAATGATTGCTTTGTAAAGAATTTTTCAGTTACAATATCAAGTTATTAATAAAAGCAGCAGAAAAACATATGAAGTTTTTTAAAAAATCCATTTCTACCTGGGAAAGGTGGGGGCACACCTCATTAACAAGGGTACCTGCATAATGAACATTTGCATACCTAACCCTGAATTGTACTCTACATCTTTAAAATTAAAAAAAAAAATTAAAAGGAAAAAAATCCATTTCCTAGAGTTAAGAACTGTTCTAGTTGAATTGTAGCTATACAGACCTCTAAATGCATATACAGACTTCTAAATGCATATTCAGTCATAACACCTGTCTATCTCCCTATCTATGTTCCTACATATTGTATATAATACTCTATAATCTATTCTTTGGAATGATACAGTTTCAAATAAACATAGCTATAAAATCCACAACAATGTTGAGGATTACATAGAATTATAAAGTAGCCATGAATTCAAAATGTAGGAGTCTCTGAACAAACAAACTCTCTCACAGACTAAGTGCCATCAAAACAATAACGTGTCAGTGGGCCCAGCCTGCTGGTCCCATGAGGCTTTGACCTGACCATTCTTTGAGTAGCAGCCAGACTATGAGATATTTGGAGGCTTGATTAACTGTTTCTCCACAGTGGACTCTGCATTCCAAGAGTCTAATAATTCCTGAAATGTAGCTGACCCAACGCAAACAAAAGAAAAAAAAAGCGAGGAAAGCCCAAACTAAATCTAATCAGCTCAGAATAGCAATGATGCAATGATTTACATAACTTTTAGTTCTCAGTGATGCCATTGCAAGTGTGAATTTGATGCTGTAATAACGCTTATCAAGAATGAGCAGAAGAATCTTGAGGATATCATGTTGAGTGAAATAAGTCAGACACAAAAAAGACAAATACTATATGATTCCACTTATACGAGGTGTCTAGATAAGTCAAATTCATAGAGACAGAAAATAAAATGGTGGGTATCAGGGACTGGAGAAAGGGAAATGAAGAGTTAGTGTTAATGGTTATAGAGATTTAGTTTTATAAGATGAAAAGAGTTTTGGAGATGGTACAACAATGTGAATGTACTTACTTCTGAACTATGCACTTAACAGTGGTTAAGATGGTACATTTTATGTTGCTTATGTTTCACCACAATTAAGCTGATAAAATAACAATAAAAACGAATAGAAGATAAATCTCTTTCCCACATTATGCTTCTTGGTCTTTCTACTCTCCCATAATTAAGATCCCCATTTGCTTAGGACAATCCTGGTTCATTCCTGCTGTTCTTGTGCAATTATTCACAGGTCTCCCTTTCACTCTTAAAAGTGTTGTATGCAGTAATTATTATGGTCTCCTTATCCAGTATGCGTTTTTTTTTTTTTTTTGAGTTTGAGTCTCACTGTCGCCCAGACTGGAGTGCAGTGGCCGCTCCCTGCTGGGCTCCAGCGATCCTTCTGCCTCAGTCTTCCGAGTAGCTGGAACTACAGGCGTGCACTACCAAGCCCGGCTAATTTTTTGACTTATTGTAGAGATGAGGTCTCGCCAAGTTGCCCAGGCAGGTCTCAAACCCGCGGGCTCAGGCAATTCACTCACCTCAGCCTCCCAAAGGCATGGGATTACAGGCTGAGCCACCGAGCCCAGTTCCAGTATGCTTTTAGCAGGTGAAGACAACCACAGAACTTGAGCTGGAAGGCATGAAGTACATACTGCTGGCATTTTTAGTCATACAATTAATGCCTCATTCACTTACTTACAAAGAACCTCTGTGTACTCCCTATATGGTATCACACTTGCCCTGCATCAGTGTTAAGAAGGCTGGGCTCGGTGGCTCAACTTATAATCCCAGCACTTTGGGAGGTCAAGGCTAGTGGATTGCCTGAGCCCATGGGTTTGAGACCCACCCGGGAAACTTGGCGAGACCTGTGGTTCGGGCTACTTGGAAGGCTGAGACAAAAGGATCGCCGGAGCCCAGCAGGTCGGGCTGCAGTGGCCGGGAGCATGCCACTGCACTCCAGTCTGGGCGACAGAGCAAGACTACAACTCAAAAAAAAAAAAAAGAAGGCTGTCTTTCCAAGTAGATCATGGTTCCTCAAGGGCAGGACTTACACCTAATTCATCTAGTGTCCCCAGGTCCTAGCCCAATGTGTGGTCACACATCAGGTTCCCAGCAGATTTCTGCTGAATTATAAAATGATCTAGTTCTAAGTGAAAGGTAGCCATTAGCGTTGAGCCCTCAGAAAGGTCTTTCCTCTGGGGGTGGTACTACATGGTCCCCTTGGTTGGGTAGACAGATTTCCAATGAGAGGAAAAAGGCCTCAGCTAAAGTTTCTTTCTCACATGTTACTCACTTCCACAATACTTGCAGAGTCTTTCCTAATGATGCTTTCTTTTTTATTTTAACAAACTAAGAAATATCTCCATTAGCCCTGAAATTGATGCCCATGCATGTTAATAAATGCTAAGTAAAGCTTGCACATGTCCCTCTTATGTAAGTTGTCCATTTATAAAGCAGAGCTTTGAAATTCCACAGCAACAACCCAGCAAGTTAGGGCTAATTATTTCAACTTGGTGGCAGGCTCTGTAAATCTGGTCTTGGTTTTCTCTTTCAAAGGCCATGCTGTTCTCTAGGTAAGTTTCAGTGAGTCACTTCCTCAAACATTGTGCATTTGGGTTACACTCTTTGCTTGAGTTTTGTTTGTCTCTTCTCTGATGTCTAATGACCTATGGTCATTTAGGGACTCAGGGATGGCATCTCTGTCTTCCAAGTTGCTTAAGATCTTTGAATCTAGGAAAGGATAAAGCTTAACGTACTCCAGAACTCTCTCTGCTCCTCCTTCTCTTTCTCCTCTTCTTCAGAGCACTGGGTTTGGGGAGACTGAGATCCCAAGGCAATCAGAGGAGAGGCCTGGAGAGCCATGCTAAGTAAATGTTAATGAGCCGGCAGGTTCATATTGGAATGCTTTTAAGGATTTTAGGCTTATTTTGATAAACTAAGTCCAACATCTGAATGACATTTGAATTAAGAACCATCAAGAGCTGCACACTTATCCCTTGATCATTGTTGCCAGTGTACATCACTTTTATTAGTCTTTTCAAAATGATTTTGGTTCTACTTATCTCCTCTAGGATACGTTTCCCTATTTCATTAATTTCGGGTCTCATTTTTGTTATTTTCTTCCTCTACAAATGTTTCCATTTATCTATCTATCTATCTATCTATCTATCATCTATCTATCTAATTTCAGTAGCTTTGTGGGGGTGTATTCGCCACCCCACTTGTGTACATTATGCCCGATAGGTGATTTTTTGACCCTCTATTCTTTCTCTCTTCCACCTTCTGAGTGTCTAGCGTGCATTGCACCATTCTCTATGCCTTTGCAGACCATTAGTTCTGCTCCCACTTATAAGTGAGATCATGTGGTGTTTGATTTTCTGTTCCTGAGTTAGTTCACTTAGAATGATGTTTCCCAATTCCATCCAACTTACCACAAAAGATATCATTTTATTCTTTTTGATAGCTGAATAGTATCCCATAGTGTATATATATCACATTTTAATCATCCACCGATTGGTTGATGGGCCTAGGCTGATTCCAAATCTTTGCAATGGTGCATTTTGCTGATGAACAGATGGGTGCAGGTGTCTTTTTAATATAATGACCTCTGTTTCTTTGAGTAGATACCTCATAATGGGATTGCTGGATCAAATGGTAGATCCACTTTTAGTTGTTTGAGAAATCTGCATACTGACTTCTATAGAGGTTGTACTAATTTATACTCCCACCAAGAGTGTATAAGCATTTCCTTTTCTCAATATTCACATCAGCATCTATTGGTTTTTTTTTTTTTTAAAAATGGCCATCTGGACTGGTGTAAGGTTGTATCTCATTGTGGTTTTTATTTGCATTTCCCTGGTGATGAGAATGTTGAACATTTTTTCATATGTTTATTGGCCATTTGTATATTTTCTTTTGAGAGATGTCTGTTCATGTCATTTGCTCATTGTTTTAATGGGGTTATTTGTTGCTGATTTATTTCAGTTCTTTGTAGATTCTAAATATGACTCCTTTGTCAGATATATAGTTTGTGAGTACCTTCCCTCATTCTGTAGGTTGCTTATTTGCTCTGTCAATTATTTCTTATGCTGTGAGTAAGTTTTGTGGTTCAATTAAGTCCCACTTGTTTATTTTTGTTTTTGTTGCATTTGCTTTGGGAGCTTTAGCCTAGGGCTTTTGCCTAGGCTGATGTTCAGAAGAGTTTTTCCTATGTTTTCTTCTAGGATTTTTGTGGTTTCAGGTCTGACAATTAAGTCTTTAATCTATCTTGAGTTAATTTTTGCACATGGGGACAGATAGGGATCAAGTTTCATTTTTGTGGTTTCAGGTCTGACAATTAAGTCTTTAATCCATCTTGAGTTAATTTTTGCATATGGGGACAGATAGGGATCAAGTTTCATTTTTCTGCACATACCATGGTGCAGGGAAAATTGGATAGCTATGTGCAGAAAAATGAAACTTGATCCCTATCTGTCCCCAGCGTATGTTTCTTCTTTTGCAACAATCAGTTGGTTATAGGTGTTTGGGGTTATTTCTGGATTCTTTATTTTCCATTGGTTCATGTTTCTCCTCTTGTATCAGTACCATGCTGTTTTGATTACTACAGCCTTATAATACAGTTTAAAGTTAGATAATGTGATGCCTCCAGCTTTGTTCTTTTTGCTTAGAATTGCTTTTCCTATAATGGCTCTTTTTTCATTCCGTATAAATTTTATGATCTTTTTTAAAAGATGTGGGGTACAATTCAGGATTAGATATACAAATGGACATTGAACAGGTAAAGTTTGGGTCTCCTTCTGATCCCCACTTTGCCTGGTTTGAAATCAGGTACCCTTATCAATGTTGTGTCCCCCTACCCTCCACCCCAGCAATATCCCACTACTGCCAGTCCCTTTGTATAGTATTATGGTAAATGTTCAGGGTCCACTTATGAGTGAGAACATGTGGTATTCTGTTCTTTGTTTCTATGATAGATCACTGAGTATTATAGGCTCTAAATTCATCCAAATTGCTACGAAGTCCATATGTTTGTCCTTCTTTATGAGAATTGTTTTTTTTCTAATTCTATGAAAAATGACTGGTTGTTTGATAGGAATTTTATTGAATCTGTAGATTACTTTGGGTAATATAGTCATTTTAATAATGTTGATTCTTCCAATCCATGAGCATGGTATGTTTCTCCATTTGTTTGTGTTTTCTACAATTTCTTTCATCAGGATTTTGTAGTTCTCCTCATCAAGATGCTTCACTTCTTTGATTAAATTAATTGTTCTCAGTTAATTAATTTAAAACGTTCTGGGGCACAATTTTTCTTTTTCCTGGTAATTGTCAGATTCATTTGGGACCTTCTCTTGGGTGTGTCTTGCGGGTAAGCAGCTAAGCAACTGATGACTTAAAGAGATGATTAACTCCCAGTCTCAAGGAAGTTTTGTTTTAGGAAGGAGACAAGAGAGTACCTGTTATGTGTTAAATTAATAACCTAGTAGATAGACTGTAAGATTTCAGAGGCATGTTGGTACATGAAAGTTCCAAGGAGGAGACAGGAACAATGTCAGACCTTACAGGTAAGGCTGAATCTTGATGGACTCAGAGGAACTGAAGGAAAGGTCAGCAGGGACACATTCGTGAGCCTGCCATAATCTAAGAAAAGACCTCCCAAGACAAGGGGACTGTGAGGCAGAAGGCAAGAGAAAGGAGTCAAGACCCCAGTGCCAGAACCCAGGGCCAGGCTGACACCCAAGAGTGTCAGCTGGGTACAGTGAGGTATACTTGAAACATCTGAGCAGCAATGGCAGTGATCACAATAAGCCGAAAGAAAAGTGATTTCATGGAAGATATTGGAATCAGGGAGAGAGCATGGGGGAGAAGATGATGGGAAAGACCATGAATCAGATGACACAGGGAACATGGTTAGGTGACTTTCCACCTGAGCTTCTTGATGTGGGAAGGACTAGGCACAGGCACAATCCATTTGTGGAGTAACTCCTACATCTGACATAGACAGGCCCATTCAACAAAGAATATCTTCATGACTTTAGATGGGGAGATGGATGCTAGGCCTTGGTGGGGCCTAGCAGGAGCTAAACCTGTACTTGTACCACATTCCACCTCCTTTCAACTGGCAGAATGGTGGAGGCAAGTGAGTATAGTTGGAGCCATGTATGTGGTCCCAAATGTCCAGATGAGGTGGCTGAACTTCCTCCCCTCAGGCACTTTCTGTTGTGGCAAGGTCTTTAAGTAGATGGGCACAGTCCTCAGAAAAGTAGATTTAGGAGCAGTGTCCCATACCCACCATCACTGCTCTCAGCTGTCATTTTTCTAGGAAAACTGCTTGGGTTGGGAGTAAAGCACAGGCAATGACCTTTCCACATGTTCCCCCAGCACTAAGAGCATGCTAACTCAAATTCTCCTCCTCTAATCACAACATGCTTAATCCTTCAAGTCCTGGGGAGGAACTTTATATTCAGCATCCTCCCATTTGTGTCTGGACAGGTGCATGTTATCCTAGGAGAGAAGAGAACTCACTTGCATACAAGGTGTGAAAGAACTCTCTGCATAGAAGTCTCCAATCCCTTAAAAAAAGATGAGGAATTCTGCCCAGCTGGTATGTCCACTTCTACACAGCTGATCTCCAGTCCTTGGACAGGCTGATCCAGGGAACTTACTCCCCATCCTGGGCCCTTTTGGGAGGTCTCCAGTCCTGAGGAATGATTAATCTTTCCAGGGACTTGAATGCCCAAGAGATATCCACAGAGGAGGCAGCTGCCGGAACCTCCCACAAGTGCCAAGTGTGGTCCCTAATTTCCTTATCAACAAGCCTAAAGCTTTCTCACAAGTAGATGCTTCCCCCAGTATTTACTGCAGTTTTCATAGCTCATTTTCCAATGATTCCTCTGAGTCAATCAAGGCATTTTCTCTCTCTTTCTCTTTCCCTTTTGCCCCCCTCCCCTTCTTCTCCTTTCTTCCTCCCTTCCTCTCTTCCTTCCTTCTTGAAACTCAGAGGAGGAAGAAATGTATTCCATTTGCACTGAGCTCTGCATAGGGAACTGATATCTGAAATCATTAACTCACCTTTTCTTTACACATCATGCCAGTCCATGAGCCTTCTTTGGTTTAGTGGTAGCTCCATTCCCACTCTGGCCCATGCTTGTGGACATTTGTCACAGAGATTCTCCCCCAGAAAGAGCCTCTCTGTTCAGGAGGCACTATGATGTTGTTGGGTCTTTTTAGCCTCTAAGACTATCTTTCAGCTAAAATTGTTATGCCTTCTCTTGTCCAGTGCCCTAGCTTTAAGATGTTTTTGAAAATTCTCTTGATTTGGGAAACCAGGGAGTCTTTAAGGATGTCAGTCTGTTCCTCTGTTCAACTTATATGTCCAACTCCTCTTTATTCCAAGTCATTTCTGTTTGACTGTTGCAGGATTTACTTTACCTTAGAAATGAAATCCATCTAGTCCTTGTGGCAAACACTATTGGTGAGAGAATCCCAGGTTCTTGGCCAGCACATAGCACACCTGCCAGCCCATGGAGTCAGTACCTGGCATTAGTGAATGTGAACAAGGCAGCTTGTACAGCCTGGAGGAAGCCCCAACCTGGCAATAGGGTCTGTGCAGATCCTTGGAACTTGGGCTTCTAGTTACTTTCTCTGACAGCTCAATTTTAAATGTAATCATTTTGGTTACGTTATTTACTCCAAAACATTTAGCACACTGTGAAATTATTTTATTTGCCCACTACCTTATTGTCTGTCTCTCTCTCTCTCTCTCTCAGCTGGAAGGTAGCCTACTCCAGAATTATCTGTGTCCCAGTGCTGATCATACAATAACATGCTTGGCATAGAAGGGTCTTGGTAAATGCTGACTGAAATTAATTAACATACATTCACCCAAGTATCTCTAGTTGTCACTTAGAAGCCAGAGTTTCAATAGAGCGTGCACACTTCTGAGACGGCATGGTGGAGTGAAAATGTGGGCTTCATGTGGATTCTAACACTACTCACTAGCACTGGGACCTCAACTCCTACATTTGAAAAGAGGGAATCTCTGACCTACAAGGCTATTGCAAGAATAAGATAAAGCACATAAAATGCCCCACCCAAAACAGATGGCTAGTAAATTATTTTACTCTATCTGATGATCTCACTGGGGTTTTTCTTTTGTTTTGTTTTGTATTCTTCTAATTATTCAACATTTTTCTAAAAGGAAAGTGACCCCGGCCACTCAGGAAGTCAGGGGTAGTGATCTCAGGAACAACAGAGGAAGAAGGGAGAGCAGGGGCTTGGGGTCCCCAAAACCTTTAAAAGAAATGACACTGCCTGCCTTGAGAGACCTCATCAGAGGATGCAGGAAAACTCTGTTTGTATCCAGCTCCTGGGCCCAGGGTGATGAGTCTTAAGATTATACATAAAGCAGCAAATGTGGTCCTCACAGATGTTCTTACAATGTTTTCAGGCCTATGCCTTTTATGTAATTCAAAATTTCTCATTGAGAGTCTGTTAGTCATTACTTAGGAAAAAGGATGCAGAAAAAGAAAATTTGGTCCTCATAGCTACTTAGAAACCTTCACAGCTGCCTTAAAAGTTCACTCCTGCCCACAGCCTCTGGGGAGCACTTTCTTTTCAACATTCTCCCATTTCTCTGGGGTTCCCCTCAGTCTCTTTATGGGTCTACTTTTCTTTACCCAGCTGATAATTGCAGTCATGCCTCACTTAGTAATGAGCATATGTTTAAACAATACATTACTAGGCGATTTCATGTCCAAACATCATAGGGTGTACTTACACAAACCTAGATGGTACATCCTACTACACAACACAACTAGGCAACATGGTATGGTTTTTTCTCCTAGGCTACAAACCTGTACATCATATGACTATACTGAATACTGCAGGCCACTGTAACACAATGGTATTTGTGTATCTAAACACATCTAAACATAGAAAAGGTACAGTCAAAATATGGTATTATAATATTATGGGACTACAGTTGTATGTATGGTTTGTCGTTAACCAAAACATCTTTATGCAGTGCATAACTGTGTTTGATTCCTGTCTACTTTTGTATTGATCTTGTCAAGTTTAATTTTCTTGTGCCCACAGCTTCATTTACTAGTTTATGATTGTCGATGTGCCTGTTGTTTGACCTGCCTCTAGGCCCAACCACCTGTACAGTCCTTCCACTTGGCAGCTCTGAGTATCTCAAACTCAATAAACTCGTACCCCAAGTCACTCCCATCCTCCTCCTCTGTCTTTCCCTCTCCAGGTTCTTTGGATCTGTGCATGGCTTCACAACCTCCCAGGAGCCAAGACAGCAGCCTGAGGCCCTGCCTTGATTCCCCCATCCCCTACATCCATACATGGTCACTAGGTCTGGTTGATTTCACTGCCATCTGCCACTGTTTTCCAACCTCACCCCGTTCAGGCCCCCGTCGCCTCTGACCTGAAGACTGAACAGCCTCCAACTCATCTCCCAGCCCCCTTCCCCTTCCATCCATTCTCCATTCTGCTGTTAGCACAACACCTTCTTTCTAGAAAACTGGATGGATTACATCACCCCAACCCATCATTAAAGTCCTGCAATGCACACATTATGTAGTCCCATTTAGAGGAAGTTCAGTAGAGTCAGGAAAGTGTCTCTCCCTGGGATGGGGAGGGAGAGAATGAGAGGGGTTGGAAGTCATTTTCTGCAATTCTAGAAATGTTCTGTATCATGATCCAGGTGATCTTACCCAGTTGCATAAACAGATAGACATACATCAAGCTATGAACTTGACACTTGTGCACTTTACTGTATGTAAATGATATATCAGAAAATAAAAATAAATATATAAATCTATACAACCCATAAAAAGGAAAATAAATAAATAAATGAAGGCTGTCAGGGACCCCAATTTTCTCTGAGGATATAAACCAAACATGTAACCTGTAATCCAAGTGCTTTGGGAGGCCGAGTTGAGTGGATTGCCTGAGCCCATGGGTTCGAGACCCACCCGGGGAACTTGGTGAGACTCCATCTCTATAATAAATCAAAAAATTAACCAGGCATGGTAGTGCACGCCTGTAGTTCCAGCTACTTGGAAGGCTGAGGCAGAAGGATCCCTGGAGCCCAGTAGGTCAAGGCTGCGGTGACCAGGAACGTGCCACTGCACTCCAGTCTGGGTGACAGAGTGAGGCTCCAACTCAAAAAAACAAAACAAAACAAAACAAAAAACCAAACATGTTGGCATGGCCTGTTCTTAGAATGACATTTACCCTGGCTTGCCTGGTAGGGGCTTGGCTCAAGCCTGAGGTCCTGGTATAATTCTGAATATGCCCTAGTTCAAATGATTGAGTATATGGTCTCTTCCCTAATGCCTCTGGGCCACATCTTTGCTCTTCCCTCTGGCTAGAATACTCTCTGTTCACTTTCACCCCAGGTTTCAGCTGAAACATCACTTTCTCTGAATGCCCTTCTTTACTTACCCCCAACCAAGTCAGAGGCAGCTCCCTCTGTCAACTGCCGTGGGAACACTCCCCATCTCTTTCCTTTGCTGCACACAAGATGCTTGGCAATTTAAGATGGTGACACAACCATCCTTTCAGTTTCAACATGTGTTGGAATGTACTTTTCCTCTTCCCTTATAGAAGACAGGGAGTCTAAATCTCCCATTGTATAAGTAAGGGAACTGGAAGATATTAAGTAGCCCCTTCCACACTGCCTGGATAATTATTGTTAGCTCAGGATCAGACCAACTAGAACCCTGACTCAGTGTTCAGACTTCCTGTGTTACTCTAATATTAGACTATTTGATGGAACTTTGGGGTAAATAATTCAGAATATAACTCACAATTTCTTGATACTGGACCTGACAATTCAGAAAATGCAGGAGATTTAATGTCTTTAACCTTATTGACTGTTTCAGAAGTTCACTTTTTCAAAAAATTCCTGACAGAATAAAAATTCTCTTAGCTGAGGGTTCTGGGTACTAGGCTATAAATTAAAGGTGAGTATATGTCCCAAATAGGCATTCATCCTGTATTGATCCATCAACACAGATCAGTGGATCCACTTCTACTGTGTCATTTTTTGTAGCTAACAAACACTAGAACAAGAGGTGGGGTTCTGGAGTCATGCTGTCTGCCTGGACTCAGCTTCAACCCCATTTATCCCGGATGTAAGACTTTGGGGAAGTTTTCAGACCTCCTTAGGCCTGAGTTTCTTATCTGAAAAACTGGAAAATACTAGTGTGCACCTTATAGGATTGTTTTGGTTACTGAATGAGATAACCCATGAAAATTGTTAACATGCAGTGAGCACTCGGTATATACTACACCTGTTGTCTTCTTCTCCCTTCCCATCTTTGCCGTCATATTCTCCTTCGCCTTATTCCCTTTCTCTTTGCTTTCACCCTTCCCTTCTTTCTTCTCCTTCTACTCTTCTTCCGCCTCTTCTTTTTTTCTTCTTTCCATTCTCCTCCTTCCTATCCTCTTCCTCCCTTCCTTTTCTTCCTCCTCCTTCTTCATCTCCGTTATCATTTTTATCTCCTCTTTTACCTCCTTTTACTTTCTTCATCTTTCCATCTCCTCCTTCTTCTTAAAGATAGTCTTAATAAATCCATATCTTCTGAGAATCAAGATTATTTCCTATTAGCAATAGAAAAGCCATAGTGTATGAACAAAGAAGTAGCCGACATAGGAGATGGGTTAATTTTTATGTTAACACATCCATTTGAGCTGCCTTTTGGTTCAAGATATTCTTGAACCATTTTTCAGTTTTTTATATCTTTCCTAAAATATGAGTACCAGAACTAAAGTGTGCTCTGTTCAGAGCAGAAAAAACTAAACCATCATCTACCTGCCCAGGAGACATGCTGGATTTCCTATAGAGTAACCCCAATTATCATGCTTTGAGGTCACAAGATCACTCATTGACTCATACCGGACTTGTGGAAAACCTATGCAATAATAAGAATGATCTCAAAATGTTGAGTAGAGGGCAAGGTTGCAGAGGTCGTAGTGTGCTAACAAACCAGGACCCACACAACAGGGGAAAGTTCAAAGGCAATTCTTACGGCAAATATTTGCTTGATTTTTGCTATTACCTCAACTCTTTATTTATCTGGAGGTCACATAGCCTTTTAAGTTTTCATCTGACTGGCAGCTGGAGGCCTTCACAAACACACAACTGGGCAGATGTTAGGAATCTGGGATGAGAGGCATTAATTAGACCACTGGAGTGGATCCCCTAGGGCCATGGCTGGGAGAGAGGCAGGCAAACCTCTTTTGAGACCCCATGTTTCTCTACCCAGTCCCTGGTAAGAAGCTCTGCAACTAGGCTGCATTTGCCTTCTCCACATGATGGTTATGGTATTGACTGCCCTTAGGACAGCAGACCCACCAGAGCTATTTTGCTGTTGAGAGGGTGGAGTTTTCTGAGCCAACATAACTATTGAAACAACATTTTGAAATCTTTCTGGTTAGAAGAGGATGTAGCCTTGACCTCATTCACCATGTGTTTTAAATCCCAGTACTTATTAACTCCAGGTCTGAGCATTACCTTTCACTGTAGGAGAGGCCACCCACAACCTCCAACACTATTATAAATCTTCTGAGCTGAGCCACAGGTTTTGTCAGTTAGAGGTGAGATCTTCACAGTAGCTTAGCTTGTCACAAAATAGTCTTTCCAGGGAATTTAGAAAGTATGATGAGAAGGAGAAAGAGCAAGCATGGGCTAAGATCTAGACTATTAGACAATCTCCTTCCCAGCTCTGTGGCAAGACAGTGCAGTGGAACAAACACTGGCTTTAGGTATACTCAGATCTGGGCTGGAGCCCCAGTCCTGCCCCTCACTAGTTAAGCTATGTAACCACTGTAAACTTCTTTGTAATTTGAGAATAATGACATACAGAGAATACTAAGGGTTAAATAACCAGTCTCCACATAAAGCACCCAGTCTTACTCCCTCATAGTCTTAGTGTCCAAAACAAAGCAAAACCAGGGTGCTATACCAAGACCCTGGAAGTTGGTCAGTCCAGGGACAGGTAGGGACTGTTGAGTAAGAAGAGCTCCTCACTCCTGGAGCCATGCCACTTGCACATGTTCTCCAAGGCTCCCTCCCAATGTAGGAACTTGTAGGCTCTGTTAACAAATTCGGTTTTTACCCCAAGATGAAGAAGATCCTGAGACTTTTGCCACTCCCCAATAAGGATGAATAACACTTCAACAAGAGTAATGTTGGGCTAAGCCTTCAGCAGCCTCAGTTACAGTTTTGAATTAATTTTGTTCTTCTTTATTTATACCTTAGTTACCAGACTTCCTGAATTATACCTGTACTGAGGTAGCAATTTTACATTCTATTGATGTGTCTTTAAGAAGTCTATCATACTCAGTAATCTTTCACAGAATCCAAGAACAGAGTACCATACATTCTCACTCATAAGTGGACCTTGAACAATTATAATACTATAAGAAGGGAATTGGCAGTAGTGAGAAACTGCCAGGGGAGGGGGTGGGACTGGCAGTTGTGGAAAACTGCTAGGGTGGGGGAGGGGCACACCTCATCAACAAGGGTACCTGCATAATGAACATTTGTATACCTAACCCTGCATTGTTCCCCACATCTTTACAACAAAATTTTAAAAAAAGAAACACTTTCAAGTATTAAACCCTTTGAATTCTCATAGCAATGAAGTAAGTACTTGTGTTTTCCTAATTTTACTGATGACAGAACAGACAAAGAAGTGAAGAAACTAACTCAAGATCACAAGCCCTAAGTAACTGAATACCAAAGAGTCAGATTTTAGCTCTTGAACAGTTACAACAAATAATGAGAAGCAGCTGAACACAGGAGATCCCACTGGTCATCCTTACCATGTGTTTGAGACCCAACAGCAGAAAATTTGATCCAATCTGCCAAGCTCTCATCTCTTGGATCTAAGTTACATCAGGAGCCTTCCACTGGCACTGTCCCTGATCACCCCAGATCGCATAAGTTCAGGCATATAGTTCAGTCTGATAATACCTTAGAGGCTCTGGCCATGAACAGGGATGGTGAAAGATTACCTTTAACCAAGATATTCATCAAATTGACTTGGATGAATTTACAGTCTATAATACTCAGTGATCTATCACAGAAACAAAGATCTGAGTACTACATGTACTCATTCATACATGGACCCCGAACATTTATCGTAATACTATAAAAAAGTGATTGACAGTAGAGGGACACTGCCAGGGGTGGGGCTGGGGGGGCCCATAACATCAATAAGAGTGTGCAATCTCAAACCAAGTGAAGTGGGGACCAAAGGAAGGCACAAACTTTCCCTATATGATGACCACATTGTACCTAACCCTTAATTGCACCCCACATCTTTAAAATAAAAATAAAGTAAAATACCTAAAATCAGAATGTCATTAGATTAGCATCTCAAAAGATCAGAAACTGTATGCAAAATAATGAATAAGCTGAAGAATGAAAGTATGCAAATGAAAGCACGGGAGATTTAAAGGACTTAAAAAAAGAATTAAGGAAACAGGGAAATTAAGGAAGCCAAGAGTCAAGAAACTTGTTGCCTCTAGAACCTGGAAAAGGCAGGAAAGAGTATGGATACTCCCTGTAACCTCATGTAGGAACTAAAAGCCCTGACTACTCTGAGCCTAACCCAGTGAGACCCCTGTCAGTCTTCCAACCTGCAGAATTGTAAAAATTATGAATTTGTGTAGTTCTATGCAATTAGGTGTGTGGTAAAATTATTTCAGTGATAAATGATACTATAAATATTAGCTATAAATGTAGACTACAAAATGCCTTTTCCCTAAGTTGTGAAGACAAGAACAGCTTTTATTCAGTATTTTGCTTGATGCCACATTCATTTTCCTAAGGGAAGAGAAAGAAGTGAAATGAATAATGTTTGAAAAAGAGAAGGAAAATTGTCATAATTTGCGTATGATATGATTACATTCACTGCTCAGGGATTTCCTTCAAAACTGCAAGACATAGTAGGTAATAGGTAGTAAGGCAATTTAGAGAAGGTCAATATTGAAAAAATCAATTTTATTTCTCTATAAAATAAACAAACTGGTAGTAAAGTTAAAATTACTTTCTCATAAACAATGGTGTCACATGAATTGAAATAATTAGACATACATTTAATACAATATGTTCAAGACCTCTACATTAAAAAGACTATATTGCTGAACAAGAACCAAAGAAATGGAGAACCATATTATACTCTTTGATTGTAAGACTCAGTATTTCTAAGATGTAAATTCTCCACAAAATGATCTGTAGATACATCAAAATTCCATCCAAAACCCTTACAGTCTTTTCGCATAGAAATTAGCAAGATAGTATTTAAATTTCTAATGCATAATATTTGTACATATTTGTTGGGTACATGTGATATTTTATTATAGGCATAGAATGTATAATAATTCATAAAGAAATTTAAAATATCCACCACATCATTATTTATTATTTTTATTTTGGGAGAACATTTCAAGTCCTTTCTTCTATTTTGAAATATATGATAATATCTTATTAACTATAGTCATCCTACTCTGAAATAGAACATTAGAACTTATTATTTCTATCTAACTGTGCATTTTTACTTATTAACCAACCTCTCTTCAGCTCCCCTCCCACCTACACACCCTTTCCAATCTCTAGTATCTACCATTTTACTCTCATTATGAGATCCGCTTTTTAAAGTTCCAACATAAGAGTGAGAATATGCAATATTTGTTTTTCTGTGCCTGGCTGATTTCAATTAACATAATGACCTCCAGTTCCATTCATGTTACTGCAAATTACAGACTTTCATTTTTTAATGGTGAAATAGTATTCCATAGTGTGTATATACTACCTTTTCTTTATCCATTTGTTAGCTAAAGGACACTTAGGCTGATTCCACATCTTTGATATTGTGAATAGTGGTGCAGTGAACATAAGATTACAGGTATCCCTTTGATATGCTAAGTTTTTTTTTTCCTTTTGGATGAATATTGAGGAGTGGTTTTCTGAATCACATGGTAATTCTATTTTTAATGTTTTTGAGAAATCTCCATAGATTTTTATATTGGTTGCACTAACTGGCAATCCTATCAACAGTGTATAACAGTTCCCTTTTCTTTTTATTCTTTCCTACATTTATTTTTTGTCTATAAATAACAGCTATGTGAACAAGAGTAAGATGATATCTCATTATGGTTTTGGTTAGCATTAGTCTGATGATAAGTGCTATCTTGAGCATTTTTAACATGTTTGTTGGCCATTTGAATGCCTTTTTGAGCCACAGCTATTCTTGTCCTTTGTCCACTTTTTAATGGAATTATTTATTGTTTTCTTGTTGAATTGTTTGAGTTCCTTGCATATTCTAGATATCAAAAGTCTATATGGAAATGCAAAAGGGCCTAACATAATAACTGAGACTTCACACTGCCTTATTTCAAGAATTACTGTATGACTGAGTAACTAGATAGTATGATATTGGTGCAAAAATTTAAAAAATAGTTTAATAGACATAATGAAGCTAAATAGACAATCCAGAAGTAGATCAGCACTTAAATGTCAGTTGAAAGAGCACAAAAAGTACTAACCATAAAACAAAACAACAAAAATTTCAAATTAAGTTATATCACATTTTAACATTTCTTGTCATTAAAAACATCATTAAACATACCACACCTTAGAGAAAATATTTACTGTACCTCTATCAGATTATATATAGCAAATAATGTAAATAGATGTTTTACAAAGATAAACATGCAATGTGCATAATGGGATAAAACAGTGCTTAATATTATTTGTCATCAGGGAAGTGAAAATTAAAAGCACGATGAAATATGCCATATACTCCGTAGAATGTCTAAAATCATGTATTAAATGGCTAAAAACACTAAATGTTGGTGAGGATGTGGTGCATCCAGAAGTCTCATAACAATTGGCCATTAACATGTGCAAACCACTTTGGAAAAAGGTTAGGCAGGTTTTTTGCAAATTAGATGCACACACACCCTCTAGGATATAGTTATTCATTCTTGGGAATTTATTCAAAAATGAAAAATAAAAAAATATGTCCACAGCATAACCAAAAAATCGATACTATCTCTGTCCATAAAAGACACAAGCTAGCCAACAACACAAATATCTATCAAGAAGTAAAGATAAACAAATAGATTTTTAAAAAGTAAATTGAATATTATTTGGCAATACAAAAGACACATAAATATCATGAATGAACCATAAAGACTTTATGTATAGAGAAAGAAGCCAGACGTGTGTGCACATACACATGCACACAAATCTACTTTGACAAGAGCCAGAAAAAATGGTTTCCTTTGGGTGAGGGAAGGAGAAAGATGCCTGGGGATTATCACCAAGAACCTTTATTTGTTGATAGAAATATTTCTTGATGGGGGCGTGGCTTACACTGGCATATTGGTTGTACTAACTGGCAATCCTATAAACAGTGTATAATAGTTCCCTTTTCTTCTTATCCTTTCCCATATTTATTTTTTGTCTATAATTAATAGCTATGCAAACAAGAGTAAGATGATATCTCATTATGGTTTTGATTAGCATTACTCTGATGATAAGTGATATCTTGAGCATTTATTTATTGATAGAACCTTTATTTGTTGATAGAAATATTTCTTGATGGGGGTGTGGCTTACACTGTCATACGCATTTGTCCAAATTTTGAGCTGTACATTTAAGATCTGTGTATTTCATTATTCATGCATTATATTTTTTTAATATGATAAATTATATTACTGGAAATATGTGGCTAATTGGAACTTGTAGGAAAGTAGCAGTACTTTTTGTTGTTCCTACAGATTTGGGGAAATTTACCCAGAATAATATTGGGAAAGATCAATGCTCTACATCACTGTTTCTTGAGATGGGTGAAATACCATATCCCTTCTGGTCATTTCCTCTTTTCAACCCTTTTCTTGCTGAAGGTTATTAGAAGGGGGACAATAAAGAATTGATTTCTACTTAAATTCATGTGTTTGTGCCATTTACCCCAGTAATAATTTTGCTATTATTACTTTCACTTTTGTTCCATCATACTGACATTTCTTCCAATCGTCTTCCTGTCTTCCCTTTTGTAACTTATTTTTGACAAGAAAAAAGTTAATGTTTAACTTCCACAAAAGCTCTTCACACGTTTTTTGATCTGCACATATTCTCTCTCCTTCATTGCCACATATACCAATTATAATACTTAGAGATTTTAATTGTTGAGTCATTATATTATACATGAAGCTATACAATATCACAATGCTTTATAATTTACAGGCATGTTCATGCTTTCTGTCTTCTTGACTCCTAAACAACATTCAGACAGCTTTAATGGATTAAGAAATATTTTGTCACAAGCTTGTATTAAATTCAAACAAGTAGTGAGTGGAAGATCCTGAAACTGAATAAATTTGAGATCAGAGAGACAAATTAAAAGATTAATCTTTACTATTAATATAGAAAAAAGTACTCTACTTAAAAAGTTAGATAATATGAATACATAAGAAAATAACATATGCTGCCCAATGCTTTCTGTTCTAAGAGTCAGAACACTGGATGTTGGTGAATATGATAATATGCTGTTGTTATCCTAGAGCTAAGTCAGTTACAAAGGAAGATTATAACTAGTTATGTAAAACAAGCAAATTGCATTTTGATCTTAATGCTATCATTGCTTTTGAACCTGTGTCTTGGTTTGTCTCTGTATCTCCTAAAATCATCTTATCTATTGGTGGTTTGACTAAACAGACGGACCTTTACTCCCAAAATTCGCACCTCATATACTCTCTCTGCTTAGTCATTTATCCCTGCCTTTATTTGAAAATTTGCGTAATATTTTAAGCCTTGAACAATGCCCTTACTCAAGTTATCTATGCCACAGGGTCTTTGCAGGAGATAGCCTTCTGTATTTTTTACGGATTTGATTGCTTAAATACGATGGGCAAAATATCAGATTAAAATCAATTTGCTACACTGTATTAATTAATATTGTGCCTTATTTATTCATTGTATTCAATAATATAGAATTACAGTTTGTTTCAGATTGTTATCGCCACTTGAGTTGGGGAGTTAAGAACGATGCAGTTTTAGGCAAATTTTTTTTTTTTTTTTTTTTTTTTTTTGAGTTGGCGTCTCACTCCGTCGCCCAGACTGGAGTGCAGTGGCCGCTTCCGGTCACTGCAGCCTCGACCTGCTGGGCTCTGGTGATCCTTCCGCCTCAGCCTTCCGAGTAGCTGGAACTACAGGTGTGCGCTACCACGCCCGGCTAATTTTTTTGATTTATTGTAGAGATGAGGTTTCGCCTGCCCAGACGGGTCTCGAACCCGCGGGCTCAGGCAATCCACTCACCTCAGCCTCCCAAGGCGCGGGATTACAGGCTGAGTCACCGAGCCCGGCTAGG
>CAUYQG010197879.1:0-41783 GCA_963574415.1 Tarsius wallacei | reverse complement strand
TGATTTATTGTAGAGATGAGGTCTCGCTTGCCCAGGAGGGTCTCGAACCCGCGGGCTCAGGCAATCCACTCACCTCAGCCTCCCAAGGCGCGGGATTACAGGCTGAGCCACCGAGCCCGGCTAATTTTTTATTTATTGTAGAGACAAGGTCTCACCTAGTTACCCGGACTGGTCTAGAACCTGTGGGCTCAGGCAATCCACTCGCTTTGGCCTCCCAAAGTGCTGGAGTTACAGGTTGAGCCACTGATCCCACCCATAATTCTCTTTTCTTTTCCTTTTTCTTTCCTGGGCACATTTGTTCAGTATCAGAAATGCCAAGAACATTTTTTTCTCATAACTTCTACTTTGAAGGAAGGAAAAAAATATACATACATATTTTTTTGAGTCAGAGTTTCACTCTGTCACCCAGGCTGGAGTGCAGTGGCACTATCATGGCTACCACAGCCTTGACTTCCTGGACTCAGGCAATCCTTCTGCCTCAGTCCTCCTAGTAGCTTGTCACCATGACTGGCTAAATTTTTTAAAAATTATTTATTGTAGATACGAAGTCTCACCATGTTGCCCAGACTGGTCTTGCACTCCTGGGATTAGGCAGTCCTCTCGATTTGGCCTTGGGAGGCATATAAGCCACCCTGCCCAGCCAGCATATTAAAACAATGACTTCTAAATTGTTCACATTTTAACAGAGTTTGGGTATAAATGTACCCTTCATTAACCTTCATGTTTGTGTTCAGGTGGGGGCAGGAGAGGTTCAGAGGTTTTTATTTTGTTTTTTGTCTGAAAAATTTGTGGTTTAGCCTCTGTGCATAGAAAATTTAGGTATGTACAAACAGGAAACAGGAAATCCATTCTTGCAAGTTGCTGGGCACATGAAATGGCCTGCTACATGACTGACCCTATTATGGGCAAAGTTGCTAAGAATTTTGTTTCTTTATATTTGGAGTTTTCAGTTGGCTAGGAAGGATTTGGTGAGTGCAGTGAAATAAACATGTAAGTCTAGATCATAGCAGATACCCAAAGTTTCCCTTTATATTTCTTGTACAAAAATTTCAGTAGATACAGTTTACATATTCCCAAGCATGACATTTCTGCACCTGTGGCAGCCTTACCAACCAAAATTTGAGTGTAATGTAACATGTCTGGTAAAAGCACATTTTTGGGTGGCAGAAGTATAATTTCACAGCTGGCCCTTTTACTTGAGTAAAATAGGAGACAAACAAAAACTATTTTATGCTTTATAACTTCCTTGCATATTTTCTTACTGCTTCCAGATCATTTTTTCTTAAATGTAAATTAACAGGAATCTTCAAAGTAGTTAGTATTTTCTATTTCTTAAGTGGGTATGAGGTATTTGTTACTTATTTCCAGCATATATGAAATAGTTTAAAATGTTTCTGTGAAATAATTTGTAATTTTTTAAGTGGAAGAGTGGAAGTGGAGAGTATCTGTCACACTATTAAAAAGTTCATCATTCTTAAATCTTTGTCAGGTTCCTTTAAGGAACTAAGAAACACTGCTGTTTTGCCTGCTCTCCAAATAATCAACATGGGCACAGTTGCAAGAATGCAACATACATTTCAAAGTCTCTCTAATATTTGATTCCATAGTTAAAAAGGCATGGAAAGCCTTCCAAACATTTTTATTTGGCAGGCAGTGTAAACTTGCTTTTTTATGGAAACTTTAGAGTTGAGAAGAAAGGGAGAGATTTGCAATTAAGTTTGAATGGACTTGGCCATATGAGTTAGCCTGGAGGTAGAGTAGGTGTTTTTTTTTTTAATTCAGAGATAATTATTTTTCTTGGCAGTATTTCAAACATTATTTGGTTTAAACTGGAATGTCAGAAATACAGGCCCATAAGAAAGAGATCTTTAGCTATAAGTTTGTTTTAGAGGTAAATATTGTATAAAGGAAACTCTGGTAATTTGTTTAAATTTGAATCACTGAATTTTTTTTTTTTTTTTGCTAAATTGATATTAGGTCCTCCTTAGGAAGTTACTCTCTTAGGGTGAGAAGAAGAGGGTGGGAATTCATGTCTCACTGAGTTGATCACTATGTACAGTGTTTTTATTCCTGAAAAGCATTTTTTCTTCCATTTTAATTTTCTTACATTCTGTCATTCTGGGAAAATCTTAAGTGTTTAACAAAGTTTTTTGTTTTGTTATGGTTGGAAATATGGATGACTGAATTAACTGAAAAATTTTATTTCATTTTCTGACATTCTGATAGAGAACTGTGAAACTCTGCACCTCTGCTTTTTGCAGTTTCTTATATGATGCTTTCAGGATACTCTTGCTAGTTTGACTATACATGGAGAAATAAACTCGAAGTTTGCTTTTATTTGTTTTATTTATTTATTTATTTATTTATTGAGTTGGAGTCGCACTCTGTCACCCAGACTGGAGTGCAGTGGCCGCTCCCGGCCATTGAAGCCTCAACCTGCTGGGCTCCAGCGATCCTTCCGCCTCAGCCTTCCAAGTATTTGTTTTAAATATCTAAATAAAACCTCAGAAAACACACATCTCTCAGATATTCTTTCTCTCTTGGTCATATCAGAGAAGTGATAAATAACTGTCTAGCTATCCTACTGAACACAGTTGTGTTGTTCAAAATTTAAAATATTATTAGGTGAGGAATGTTGATGTGAGCAGAGGCAGTTTACCTGAATAGCAGGTTTGTTGGAGGTCTGCTCACCACTCTGCTGAATCGGGCAAGCCCTTTTTTTTCTCTCTGCCAAATATACCCTTCTATACCCATCTTTTCAGTGGTATTTTTACAATTGGCACTTTCATGCTGAAGTAGAGTAATGATCAGCTGTAGGTGAATTTTTTCTTTTTAGGATACCAAAGCCCTACACATTTTAGTTAATTTTTAAAATATAATAGCAGCTCAAATAGATGAGTAAAAAAGGACAATCTCAATAACAGCTTTATTGAGGTATAATTCACATACCATAAAATTTACTTTTTTAAAGTGTGCAAATCAGTGGTTTTTAGTATACTCACAAATTTATGCAGCTATCACCACTTTTAACTTCGGAACATTTTCACCCCCCCTACCCCACCCACCCCCACCCCCCCCCCACCCCCCGGCCAAAAGAACCCCTTGCACCATGAGCAGTCACTTCCGTTCCCCTCTCTCCTTAGTCCCTAGATAACTATTAATCTGCTTTTGGCCACTATGGATTGGCCTGTTCTGGACATTTCATATAAGTGGTGTCATATAATATGTGGTCTTTTGTTTCTGGCTTCTTTCATTTAACATAATGTATTTAAGGTTCATCTATTTTGTAGCATGTATCAGTACCTCATTCCTTTTTATGGTTGAATAATAGTCCATTGTATGGATAGACTACATTTTCTTATTAATCATCAATTAATGAACAATTTTAGAAAGTGAATAATCATTAAACTTGTAATGTTTTCATTTTTCTAAGCGATCTAAGGGCTATTGTTTGGCCTACTTTGGCCATACTTTAACAGGGCTGTTCCTTCCCTTGTTGAACCTAGTAACTAATTCCGCAAGGCATCATCTTCCAAGAAGCTTTACTCTTTAACCTCACCCTTAAAAAAGAGAATCTGATGTTGTTTTAGCAAGAAGGCAAAGTGTAGTCAATTACTCTACATGATTTTTACCTAAAATATATTTTATATACCTACTCAAAATATTTTTTTATATACCAACCTTGTCCTTCCTTGGGTACTTAGCAAAATGTGCTGTGGACTTATAAGAAAATTGGGCTGTCTTTTAGACATCACATTGCTACATTTTTTAATCCATTTTTTAAATACTGAAATTCTTCTCTGCAAATTGGACAAAAATTCAGTACCCACATTTGTCCCAATACTTTCCACAACCCCCCATATCTCAGCAGATAAAGGGGGGTAATCCTTGGCACAGCAAAAGGCCTCAATATCAACAGCAGTTGTAAAGTGTTAAATATTATGACTGTTAGCACAGCAGTAAACAAAGGTGTTTTTGTAAAGTTAAAGGAACATTGAGGTAGGAGACTTGAGTCCTAGTCACAGCTTTGTTATTAGCTGACTACAGTTATGAACTGTTGGTGAGGCTGCTGTGGTACCTCTCGTGTCCTCAGCTTTAAAATCAGAAGAGTGTAACCTACCCTAACTGCTATACAGGGTGATTATAAGAGATGGTCAAGTTCTGAGGCTAATACATATTGTATCCTCTGTTGTCCATGGAATCGTTATCACGACTTGGGTTCCCTTTTTTTGTAAGAAAATATTTTGAAATATTTTCAGAGGAAATGAATATTGACATAAATGCAAAATATTGTGTTAAGTCTTGACCTTCACTACCTGCCTGCAGAAGACTTGCTGAAAATAAGTTTTTAATATTGATTCATATGAATTTTCAGATTATTCACTCTGTAGTTCTACTGAAATTTTCTTCCAGAAAGACACTAAAGTCTGATAAAGTATTATCACTAGTGTTTTTATTTTTCCATCATCATATTAGGTATCTATCAAATCAGCAAACAAATCAAAGCTCACGATGGCAGTGTATTCACACTTTGTCAGATGAGAAATGGGATGTTATTAACTGGAGGAGGGAAGGACAGAAAAATAATTCTGTGGGATCATGATCTGAATCCTGAAAGAGAAATAGAGGTAAGAATGGAAATGGAACATAAAAATATAGAATCCTCTAAACTCATGTATTTGTCCCACATTAAGATAACTCACATCTCTCTGGGAAACTGCTATACATTCTTACAATTTAACCTCCTTCCCATAGAGGGACTTGTTACTGCCTGTGAGATAACTTCATTTTTAAAAGAAAGAAAAGACTATTCGTTAAAATAACTTGAAAGAATTTCTTTAAAATGTTAGGCAGAATAATTAATCTGCCTGTTTATTTCTGAGACTTTTTTTAGTAACCCAAAAATATAACCACACAAACTTAAAATTAAACATTAGTTTATTGAATATTATATCTAAGTCTAGGATATACAAAATGACCAGTTTAATTTTAAAACTTAAAAACAGTCTGTTTGAAATAGCGGGCTTAATGATCATTGCTAATTCTGTATATGTGTCTGCCTCATGGCATGGACCAAATGTATTCACAACACCTGACAGGTATTATGTGCTCAGTGAAAATTTGCTGCTTGAATTGAGATCTCAGGAAGTAAAATGGTTAAGGATAGTATTTTAGATAAACAATTCTTAAGCAAGAGAAGTTCTCACAGAGTATAATATTGCTTCATTTTTTTTGGTGATTTAATCTTCTAATTTATGTTTAGTGTTTTTTCTACACATACATGTTTTCCAGACAAAATTCTCTCTAAAAAAGAAAACCCTGATAAAACTGCACTTGTGTTTTATTTCCAAGAAGGTAGATAATGAGTTGCTTAATCACAGCCTTAAGTTCATAGTGAAAATGCCACTTCCTTTACTATTTCTTTTCTTCACAGATAACTCATTTCCTTTGTTATCAAAAGCTTTGCAATCTAGTTCACTCCCTCTTTTGCCATTTCTAACGTAAACTTGAATTACTCTTGGAATTCAGTTCTTGGTATTTTTAGGAATCATTTTGGATTCCACTTTAAAAAGGAAAAAATTGTATTATTTCAGAAAAAAATAGTTATTTAGAATTATTATATTAACATTCACAGGAACATAGTAGTACATTAAATGAAATTGATCTCCCAAGCAGTCTTGTTAGTTAAAATACATTTTTAAATTGATAAATTGTAATTGTACATAATTGTACAATTGTATAATTGTACACAATTGTACAATTGTATAATTACATAATTGTAATTGTAATTGTGGGGTACAATTTGATGCTTCAGAGCATATCTGTTGTGTAATGATCCAGTGTAGTGTCTGTCACCTCATGCATTTATCATTTCTTTGTGGTGAGAACATTCTTATATTTTGATTCTTATAACAATCAAGTAGGCAAGGCATGTATTATTATCTTCCTCATATTACACATAAAGAAATATTTCCTGGGCTAAGTGACTTACCCAAAGTAACATAACTAATAAGTAAAAAACTAGACCACATTCTTCATGTGATCTAATATAACTTATTTCTGTATTCCTTACTCTTAATTCTTAACTCTTGAAATCATATAAAATAAAAGTTTTAAGTTAACTGAATGTTGACAAGAATGCATTGTATTATTTCTTCTGTGTAATAAAATGCAATTGAGCAAATAAATTGTTATGAAATTACCGCATTATCTTCAAATATGGTATTCTATTATTTTTTGCCCCATAATTGCTTACAGCTATAAATGCCATATTTTAAATAGTGGCTAATGCATATTATTATATATATGGTGACTTTACAGATTTTTTTCCCCTAGGTTCCTGATCAGTATGGCACAATCAGAGCTGTAGCAGAAGGAAAGGCAGATCAATTTTTAGTAGGCACATCGCGAAACTTTATTTTACGGGGAACATTTAATGATGGCTTCCAAATAGAAGTACAGGTAAGCTATATGATATTAACTATTAACTGAATATTTTTGATGATATCTTTTGATTCTTGTCACAATGGCTGTCTTTCACTTTCAGGGTCATACAGATGAGCTTTGGGGTCTTGCCACACATCCCTTCAAAGATTTACTCTTGACATGTGCTCAGGACAGACAGGTGTGCATGTGGAACTCAGCAGAACATAGGCTGGAATGGACCAGGCTTGTAGATGTGAGTAAAACAAGATGTGGTTAATAATCTTCCTACAGAAACTCCTCACACTGGCAATCGGGAGCAGCAAAGGAGAAAGGACTAAACATTGGCTCAAATCAAGTGTTTATATATGTTTGAGTAAAGGGGGTGGGAGCAAGAGAGGAGTATTTAATCTCAACGTGTAACATGAACTCATTTTAAAGAAACAAGTTAGCAAAGTAGAAGCTCAATTTTTCTATCAGTTTCAGTAGAAAAAATCGTCAAGATTTTTGCACATATTTATGAAGCATTAATTATTATGGAAATATTTGGGCCTTGGGTGGTGTTGCAGTTGGATTCAGTAAGTGCTGCTCACTAACAGACTCTCTTCTATCTTCTTTTTGAGTGGTCTCTTACTGTATTTTCTCCCTACCCCACCCAGATATCCACCTTTTCTAGCTCAAAAGGTGTATGCAGGTTCTTTGCAGACTTTAAAGACCTGTACAAAATGTTTGTTGTGATCCTTAATGTTCCACCACCTCACCACAAGCTGGCTGTCCTTGTCCCTCACGACTCTGCCAGCTTATCCGCTTTGTGCTCTGAAATTCCTTCTCTCATATCCATGTGGTACTTCTCATTGGCCACAATAAAGTTGATCAGAATTCCATGTTTATGTGAAACAAGTTGTTTTCAAATGTGTTTTTGCCACTGTCCCCATAGATCTAGGGAGACTTTCTTACGAACTCCCCAACAGCTGTCTGTCTCTCTTCTAGGAACCAGGACACTGTGCAGATTTTCATCCAAGTGGCACAGTGGTGGCCATAGGAACGCACTCAGGCAGGTAGGGTCTTTAAGTGAGCTGAGTAATCTGAAATGGTGGGATGTTTAAACCGTTATTCAGGAATGTTCTCAATCTGATCTGAAGAATTAAGCTCTTAAGTGGCACACTGATATGCTTGTTGCTATTACCTGTTATATATACTCCTTTAATCATTCAGTAATTACTGAGCACCTACCATTTGCTGCATATTATTGTGGGCATTTAGGATACATCAGAGAACAAAACAAAAATCCATGCCCTGTGGAGTCCACATTTTAGTGTGTAGTAGGAGTGGAAGCAGAATAAAAACTGAACATAACTAATTGTGTTAGAAAATGTTAAGAGGGCCAGGTACGGTGGCTCACGCCTTTATAATTCCAGCACGTTGGGAGGCCAAGGTGAGAGGAGGCCTGAGCCCACGGGTTCGAGACCAGCCTGGGCAACTTGGCAGGACCTCATTTCTACAATAAATACAAAAACTAGCCATGCGTGATGGTGCATTCCTGTAGTTCCAGCTACTTGGAAGGCTGAGGGGAAAGGATCACCTGAGCCCAGCAGGTTGAGGTTGCGGTGGCTGGGAGTGTGCCACTGTCCTCCAGCCTGGGTGACAGAGTGAGATTCCAACTCAAAAAAAAAAAAAAAGAAAATGTTAAGAGCCATCTGAGGGGAGGGAGAATAGGGACTAGGATTGGGAGGGGATGCAGTTGCAAAAGGTTAAATAGAGTGGTCAGGATAGGTTTCATTGGGAAGGGGATAGGTAGCAGACTTGACTTTGCTTGTGAAATTAGAAGTATCTGAAAATTTCTATCCTCGTTACCTTTTATGCAGGGAAGGGGTTTAATGCCATTATAATCCAGTTGACATTGATAAGTTGTGCTGTAGCTTTTGCCATCCTGTCTTTTTTGAATGCTACAGATATATAATAAAGGCATATTTCCCGAGACCATTAATGACCTATCTTGCAAACCATATATATAGTACCTTTCCAAGGTTATTAAGTAACTAGCATTTTATATTTTAATTGATTCCTATTTATTGATTCTGCTGGTAGGTAGAACATCATAAATAACAATATAAATAACATCATCATAAATAACTATTTTTTTAAGGAAGCAGAGGAAAAATATGAAATCAGTTTTCCCAAAATATAAACCCATTAAGAAAAATGTGGAATGCTGATTTTTAATGGGATGAGACCACACTTATATAAATATCATTTTTTGTTTGTATGACTTAAATATTTAAGATCAACCAATTTTTAAATCTAACTAAATGTGGTGATTTAGAGCAGCGGTCCCCAACCTTTTTGGCATCTGGTTTCCTAGAAGACAACTTTCCACAGATGGAGGGTGGAGGGGAAGGGATCGTCAAGCATAAGAGCGCAGCCTACATCCCTCGTGTTTGCATTTCACGGTAGGGTTTGCACTCCTCTGAGAATCTCATGCCACAGCTGATCTGACAGGAGTCGGAGCTCCACTTGCCTGCTACTCACCTCCTGCTGTGCGGCCCAGTTCCTTAGCAGGCCACGAACCTATACTGGTCCACAACCTGGGGGTTGGGGGCCCCTAATTTAGTTTTTTTGTAGGAAGTTTTTCCTTCTGTCTGTCAGATACAAATTAACACCCTGCAACTGAAAACATTCCAATTTCTTTTCATATGTAGTGTTGCAAAATTTTTCAAAATCATAGAAAACCAAATCTTTAAAATAAAAAGAATTGAATTATGTAGCTAGAGATCATATTTTGACTGAAATCATTGAATTTTAGAATTAAGCTGCTTGGGAGAGCAATTGGTGATAACTTGCAAATATAGAAGGCTTTACTCTCTCAGATTGTCCCCAAAACACGTGTAAGTAATAGATTATTATGGAGTTTAAAAGCACTTGGAAATAGAATAGAATAGAATAATAGAAAGACGTACGACACTTTGTAGGATTTGAAGGCAGTTATTTTCTTTTTTAACAACAACAACAAAAACTTGGTCTTAAGCACATAGAAAACCACCTGAACTGTCATGCTTACTTGGTTTTCAGAAACCACAAAGGATTTCATTTCATATCTGTATTTTTGACAGCTAAACAGGTAATCCCAAATGCTAAAGTCATTGAAATAATAAAAGTAAGAGATACCATTTATTTGGTATCTGATGACAGACCTTGTGCTAAATTCTGTTTATATTTTACTTTTAATTTTCACAAGAGCACAACAAAGCACTTAACATTGCCATCACAGATAAGAACCAAAACCCATAGAGTTTCAATCACTTGTGATTGAGCTGAGATCTGAATTCAGGTTCTGTATGGTTCCAGAGCTTGTCTCTTTCCTCTGATCCGATAATACTCTGAGATGTTCTTGTGGTATTTATAGCATTACTTAGAAATACGTGAGGAAGGTTTATCTTTGATGATTAAATCACTGGCAGACATGTTTTAAAAGAATATTCTGTATGCAAGGGAGTTAAACACTAAATGAAGTATAATCAGGAGGACATACTAATTGGATGGATGGAGGAGTGTGTGTGTGTGTGTGTGTGTGTATGTGCGTGCATGTGTGTAATATACATACATAACCCCAATTTTTAAGGAAAAATTGGTCTGATTAAAACTTACTGCAATTACTTTTTAACATTCACATAACTGTGAAGTCATCATTGACAAGCTTAAAATGGAAAGTCACTCGATCTAAGTGTCATATAAGCGCACATTAAGCCATTTCTTTCCAGTTGAAAATGGTAATAGAAAACACTTTAAAAGTAAGAGTGATGTGATAAGTAAAAGGGGCATTCAGTCCATTGTGGTGTGGAGGTGGGAATTGCTTAGAATCTAAGGAGTTGTAGCTATCAGTGTTCAATCTGTACATAACTTCTGTCTTTGGTTTCATATCTGGTTAGGTTCTGTTGATCCTTGGGGAACTTTCTCATTTGTTTTTATTTGCCTTGGATCTGTGATTACCTGACTAGCCGTCTAAAACTGAAAATTCTTAAAGTAGCCATTCAGATTATTATCACTGACTCTAAGACTGAAAAAGTCACACTTAGGACTTTTTTTTTTTTTTTAGTAGAATGTGGCACTTACTCAAATTGTGAGTAATCTGTAAAAAGTGCAAAAATGTCTTCATATCCAGATCTAGATAGCTGCTTCTTCATGTAACTAAAGAGAAAGCACAAATGTAAATATAAATTGTCACAGTACAGTTACCATTTTAAAAGAATGAATTACTAATGTGATTTTTTTTTTTTTTTTGAGTTGGAGTCTCACTCTGTTGCCCAGGCTGGAGTGCAGTGGCACGCTCATGGCCATCCCAGCGTCGACCAGCTGGGCTCCGACGATCCTTCTGCCTCAGCCTTTCAAGTAGCTGGAACTACAGGCGCATGCTACCACGCCGGGCTAATTTTTCTTTTTTTTTTTTTTTTTTATTGATTGTAGAGATGAGGTCTCGCCAAGTTGCCAGGACAGGTCTTGAACCTGCAGGCTCAGGCAGTCCACTCACCTTGGCCTCCCAGAGTGCTGGGATTACAGGCTGAGCCACCAAGCCCAGCCCTAATGTAATTTTTAAGGGAAAAAAATTAAATGCATAGCTCTAAGTGGACGTGGTACTTCCTTAGTATACTAGTGCTCACATAGGAAGAATTCTTTTTAACAGCTTTATTGAGATAAAATTCACATGCCATTAAATTCACCAATTTAAAGCATATGATTCAGTAGTTTTTAGTAAGTTCACAGGGTTATACAGCCATCCTCACAGCCTAACTTCAGAACATTTTTACTAACCCCGAAAGAAATCCTGTACTCATTAACAGTCATCCCTCATGACCCCACCCACTACCCCCTACTCCTAGGCAACTAATCCACTATCTGTTTTTATATGTTGTCTATTCTGGACATTTTATATAAATGGAATCATACAATGTGTAGACTCTTTCACTTAACATTATGTTCTCAAGGTTCATCTACATTGAGTACTTCATATACAGCATGTATAAGTACTTCATTTTTTTTTTTAAGGCCAAATATTTCATTTTATGTATACACCACCTTCATCGTTGATGGACATATTGGTTATTCCTACTTTTTGGCTTCCATGAATAATGCTGCTACAAGCATTCATATACAAGTTTTTGTGTGGATACAAGTTTTCAACTCTTGGTTATATACCAAGGAGTAGAATTGCTGGGTCATGTGATAACTATAACTCTGTGTTTAACATTCTGAGGAATTACCAAACTTTTTCACAGCATCTATACCATTTTACAGTCCCACCAACAACATATGGGAGTTTTAGTTTTTCCACATCCTTGCCAATATGTGTTATCTGTATTTCGATTATCTGTATTTTGATCCCCTTGGGTATAAAGTGGTTTTTTCATTGTCGGTTTGATTTGTAATTTTCTGATGGCTAATGATATTGAACATCGTTTCTTGTGTTTATTGGTCACTTGTATATACTTTTTAGAGAAAGTATGTTCAAATCCTGTGCCATCCTTGTTTTGTTTTGTTTTTTTGAGTCAGTATCTCACTCTGTTGCCCAGGCTGGGGTAACTCACCATAGCCTCCACTTCCTGAGCTTGGGCTATCCTTCCACCTCAGCCTCCTAAGTAGCTGGGACTACAGTTGCACACATGGCTAAATTTGTGGGGTTTTTTTGTTTGTTTTTTTTTTGTTTTTGTTTTTTTTTTGTAGAGACGATATCTTGCTATGTTGCCCAGGCAGATCTCAAACCCTTGGGGTCAAGCAGTCCTTCTGCCTTGGCCTTCCAAAGTGCTAGGATTATAGACGTGAGCCACCTTGCGCAGTCAGTCTTCCCATCTTTGAGCTGGATTGTCTTTTTATTATTGAGATGTAAAAGTTCTCTATATGTTCTGGTCCCTTACAGGACCGGATATAGTCTCTTATCAGATAAATCGTTTACAGATATTTCTCATTCCAAGGGTTGTCTCTTCATTTTCTTGATGTTGTTTTTTGTGAGTTTTTTGTTTTTTTGAGTTGGAGTCTGACTCTGTCACCCAGGCTGGAGTGCAGTGACATGCCCACAGCCACCCAGCGTCGACCTGCTGGGCTCACGCGATACTTCCGCTTCAGCCTTCCAAGTAGCTGGAACTACTGGCACGTGCTACCATGCCTGGCTAATTTTTTTGATTTATTGTAAAGAAGTGGTTTCTCCAAGTTGCCCAGGCTATTCTCGAACCCATGGGCTCAAGTAGTCCTCTCACCTCAGCCTCCCAAAGTGCTGGGATTACAGGCTTGAGCCACAACACCTGGCCACTCTTGATGTTAATAGCACAAAAGTTTTAAATTTTGATGTAGTCCAATTTATTCTTTCTCTGTTTCTTGGTCATAAATATTTATTCCTGTGTTTTTTTCTAAGAATTGTATAGTTTTAACTCTTACCTTTGGGTCTCTGATTTCTCTTGAGTTAATCTTTGTATATGGTGTGACCTGGAAGGTATCCAACTTCATTATTTTATATGTGGGCATCCAGTTGTTATAGCACCATTTGTTGAAAAAAACTTTTTTTTCCCCATTGAATACTGTTGACACTTTTGTTGAAAATCAATTGGCCATAGATGAATGCGGTTTCTCTCTGGACTCTTGGTTCTGTTCCCTTGATCTGTATGTCTATCCTCATGCCAATGTCATAGTCTTGATTATTATAGCTTTGTAGTAAGTTTTAAAATAGAGAAGTATGAGTCTTCCAGCTTTGGTTTTTTGTTTTGTTCTTTTACTCTCTAAGATTGGAGAGCTTTTCAGGATCCCTTAAATTTCTACATGAATTTTAAGACCATATTGTCAGTTTCTACAGAGAAGCCAACTAGCATCTTGATAGGGATTGGTCTTTTCTCTATACATCAGTTTGGGGAATGTTGCCATGTTAATAATATCAACCCTTCCAATTTATGAACATAGAATGTTTTTCCATTTATTTAGATTTTCTTTAGTTTCTTTCAACAGTGTTTTTAGGGTATGAGTCTAGCATTTTTAAATGAAATTGTTTTCTTAATTTAATTTTTGGAATTTTCATTGCTGTTGTATATAATACGCCTGACTCTTGTATCTTGATCTTATATCCTCAACTTTGCTGAACCTGTTTCTTAGTTTTAAATTTTTTTTCTGGATTTCTTAGAATTTTCTACATACAAGATCACATTATCTGCAGATGGAGATAATTTTCTTCCTTTCCAATTGGAATGGCTTTTTTCTCTTTTTCTTGCCTAATTATCCTGACTAGAACCCTCTAGTACAATGTTGAATAGAAGTGGCAAGAGTGGACAAACACCCTTATTCTGTTCTCAGTCTTAAAGGGAAAGCATTTTTCCTTTCACCATTGAATATAATCTTGGTTGCAAGTTTTTCATAGATACTCTTTATCACGTTGAGAAAATTTTCTTCTTAGGTTGTTGAGTATTTTTAATCATGGAGGTATATTGAATTGTGTCAAATGCCTTTATGGTGTGTTGAGATATTTAAATGGTTTTTGTTCTTTATTACTATTAGTATTACATTAATTGAACTTCAGATATTAAATTAACCTTGCACTTCTGGGGTAAATCCCACTTGGTCATGGTGTATAATTCTTATTATATGCTGTTAGATTCAGTTTGCTAGTATTTTGTCAAGGATTTTTATATCTAGTCATAAGGGTTATTGGTCTTTAGTTTTCTTATGATTTATTTGTCTGGTTTTGGTTTCAAGGTAATACAGGCACTAAGGACTTTAATAAGGCTGGTATCTCCTAAGCTTTAAAGCATACAAATGGATTAAAAATTAGTATATACTAGTAGTTGTTAGTCATTAGTTACCAAAATCTTAGATGTATTGAACCAATTGCTATAAACCATTTAATTAATAAATTAATAGTATGCCTGATTTTCAAATATTACATTTACTCTTTTTTTTTTTTTGAGTCAGAGTCTCACTCTGTCGCCCAGGCTGGAGTGCAGTGGCATGCTTACGGCCACCACAGCCTCAACCTGCTGGGCTCAAGTGATCCTTCCTCCTCAGCCTTCCAAGTAGCTGGAACTACAGGCTCATGCCACCACGCCCAGCTAATTTTTTTGATTTACTGTAGAGACGAGTTCTCGTCATGTTGCCTAGGCTGGTCTCAAACCCATGGGCCCAGGCAATCCTTTTGCCTCAGACTCCCAAAGTGCTGGGATTACGGACATGAGCCACTGCGGCCAGCTTACATTTCCCCATTTTTTAAAACTTTGGGTTTCAGCCGGGCACAGTGTCTCAAGTCTGTAATCCCAGCACTTTGAGAGGCCAAGGTAAGAGAATTGCGTGAGACCAGGGGTTTGAGACCAGCCTTGGCAACTTGGCGAGACCTCATCTCTACAATAAATAAATAAGAATTACCTAGGTGTGGTAGTGTGCGGCTGTAGTTCCTGCTACTTGGAAGGCTGAGATGGAATGATTGCCTGAACCCAGCTCGTCAAGACTGCAGTGGCTGTGAACATGTCACTGCACTCCAACCTGGACGACAAAGTGAGATTCCAACTCAAAAAAAAAAAAAAAAAATTGGGGTTTCTTGAAGGTAAAATTCTTCATAAGGCTCATAATACATATAAGCCTGTACCATTATGAATTTGGAAGTTTGTAATCTCTGAATTACTGTTTAAAATACATTCTACTTTGTTTTTCCAAGACTCCAATTAATCATCCTTCTCCTTTCTGATTTTTGAAACCAGTTTATCAAAAGACACTTAATCTTTATACTACCTTCAGACCTCAGAAAAATTACAGATATACAGGTTGAGTATCCTTTATCCGAAATACTTGGGGCCAGAATTGTTTGGGATTTCTGATTCTTTCAGATTTTGGAATATTTGTGTTATACCTGCCAGGAGAGCATTTCATCTTTGAGTATCATGTTGGTACTCAAAAAGTTTCGGATGTTAGATTCCAGATTTTCAATTAGGAATACTCAACCTGAGCCTAAGCAACCATTTCATTGGGATGTCGCATCTCTATTAACTCAAGCAAAATTATCCAGACGGTTTACACAGTACTTACTCAGGTCTTGGCTGGAACAGTTCTATTTCCAGACCAACATACAGTATTTAAGGAAGGAGTTTTTGCTGTGGTAGTTTTATAGTTGGTGATGGAGGCGAGACACCCTAAAATAGAGAAGCCAATAGGCTTGAAGGCAGGGGGAGATAAAAAAAGCAAAGGTTAAGGTTGAAAAATGTTCCAAGGAAGGAAATCCACAGAATTGAGTCAGCATACAAAACATACTGTATGTACAGCGTAAGGACAGAAACAGAGGGAAGGGAAGGAGAGTGGGCAGAGTGAGAGGAGTGACTTCAAAGAAGACCCTGATGTTTCCAGTCTGCAGTGATAGTGCTAGCCTTGACAAGGAAATGAGCCTGGTGAGTAGGTAGAGAATTTAACTTAGTTTTTCACTTGGAATTGTCGAACTCTAGACATGGAAAGACTAAAGTAATCCATCTCATCTCATCAGTTTTTGTGATGGCTACCACCTTCGGCAAGCCAGCGATGGAGCCAAAATACTGTTATCAAATTCTAGCCAGATACTGTTGACTATAAGGGTTCGAGCCTAAGCAATGCCCCTTCTATTTAAAAGGGATATGTCAAAGACATGTTAACGTCAGCTGAGACTTCTTTGACATAAATAAGAGGAAACTTCTTTAAAAGAAAATAAGTTATTCCCTATGTAATTTGGTGTTATTTAATGTGGCCCATGGGTACTCCTGAGCTCATTTCCAAGGGTACACAGTATCTTTGAGCTCTAGCATTGTAAATCTCCCTCTGTTCTGCCTTGTTGTAACTCCAGTTCTGAGTCTCTCTTCAAATACTGATTGAGCTCCTACAATGTGCAAAGCATTGTAGTAGATGCTGTGAGTGGCACGAAGAAATATGACATGATCCCTACTCCAAGTAGATCATAATCTAATTAAACTATAACTTAATTAAATGCTGCACAAAAAGATAAAGACTACCTCATACTAGTAGTTTACTATTACTTAAATAAATAGACACTACTACTTGGAGGTCAACAGAAATTACTTTGAGCCTGAGTAGTCAAAGAAAGCTTCACAGAGGAGGGCTTGGATCCTGAAGAGGCAGGAAAGAGTGAGGAGCTCTTATCAAGTAGGAGGAATGGCTTAAGAAATTGCAGGAAACTCCGTGCATTAGCATGTGGACTAGACTAGAAGAACATCGCTAAAGGCTTCTTGGTGCCTTAACAGTGGAATCCAAACGTGTTAGCATTGCCTTTAAAAGGTCTTTCCCTCAACATCAGAATGGTCTGACTGTCCTTTATGTACGTTTCAACTTTTTTGTAGTTTATCTACTCTTGTCGCCTGTCTGTGTCCCACCCATCCCTGCCCCCTCCGTATTATAAAATCTTAGACTACCTGTATCTTCAGGGATTACTTCCTGCTCTGAAACTTCATTATACTTCGAATTACCCAGGTTACTTCCAACTGCTTACCACTTTATGAATTATTTATCTCCCCCATTAGATTATAAGCTCCTGTCTCCTTTACTAATTTCCTTTTTTTCACGTTAGCATATCTCAAAGATAGAGCACTTTCCATGGGATCACACCCCTCCCTGGCATAATACAGTGAAAAGTACAATGGCCGGAAGCTCTCTCCTGGTTCTGCCCTAACTAGTTGGTTGATGACTGGTTGGGTGTTCTGACATCACAGGATTCCAGTGCTTTTACTGTAAAATAGGAGGTTTGAATTGGGTTTTTCTCCCCCCATTCTTCTCTGAATGTAAAAGCCACATTCCTATTTTTATAAATAGATGATCATAAAGAAGCAGGGGAAAGTTAGAAACTTACCACCCAGAGGACACACTTTATATTGTGATGGGCATGTATTTTTGTAACTTAGCATCGTGAATAGATATATATTCATTTAGGGACTTTAAGGCACTTTCCAGCTCCAAAGTCTTTGGAATATTTTTTGCCACTAAAGAAATCAATATAGGGTCTTTTATAGAAGTCATCGAGGTAATGATGGGTACTGCCTTTTGGTACTTGTCTCTCAAGTCAGACTAGTTTAAATAAATGGCCAGAGATTGTCCATCTCTGCTATTAGGCAGTGACATGTAGAAGGCCCGTTAGGTCTTTCAGGCCACACAGAGGCCCATAATGATGCAAATGACCTTAGGGCAGAAGCTTGGTTCTAATGTAGATATTCTAGAGCAGAGTCAGAATACAGTGAAACAGTGAAAACTTTAAATATCTGTTTATTTGTAGAAAAGCCCCTTTGCTGAGGATTCATTGTTAGGGACAGAGGTCCTGAGCTCAAAAGTCTTTTCTGAAGGTAGAACATAGTCCATGTGATGAAAAGGGTGGAAATTCCAAAATTATTGCTGAGGGTCTATGTGAAAGTTTATACTTGTAATAACAAAGTCACTGGATTATGATTAATAGTTACTTACTAAAAGTAGAAGAATTAATTCCCAGTGTGTAATTAAAGAAATAGAAAAGTAGGCAGGGTTTCTTTGTTTTCTTTCTTTTTTGATAGCTACTATCTCTAACCATTAAATGACTAAGAGTTTTAGGTTTCTACACATACTATACCAAAACAGATATTTGGGCTTTTATTCTATTCTCAGGGAGTGTCCAAAAAGATAAAATTGTGTTTAGTTTTCCAAGGAAGATTAAACTGACTTGGAAACAGTCTTAAAACAGTTTCCATTGGGGCTTCTGCATAATAAAAATTGGCAATAATTTTTAAGTGCGTAAGAAAATGTAATAAAGTTCCATAAACTCATTAAAACTTGAAACCTGACACTGACAGAGTAGCTTCATATCTCACTGTTCTTTAGGTGTGTCAGTTCAGTCTCAGCTGGAATGTCATTTTGTTTCCTTATGAAAAGGCACTTGGCATCAGCTTTGGCATTTCTTGGCCCCAAGGAATTTCACAGGGGTAGTCATAAAAACTGATTAATGAATTACATTCACAGAAGAAACCTATAATCTATGGGTACTGTCTGATTGCGATAAAGTATGTTTTTTATGCACCTTTTGATAAGTAAACATTCAGTATATGGCTTCAAAGTGCTCATTTCCTGCTGATTGGCCTTTCAGCTCAAGAATTCACATGTAGAAGCTATTTCTCTTCTGAGAAGACCACAAAATTTATAAATAAGGTTAACTGCCTAGAAGTTTCAGCCCATAGCTCACAAGTTGCTAAAATTCATTCAGGAATATGTTTAAATAGAGGTGTAGATGTCTTCTGCCTTGAATACACTAAGGCATGTCAAGTAGCAACACTAAGCTTTTGGTTTTTTTTAATTCTTTCTAGCCTTTTCCACTCTCCTAAATATTTCTTTTAATCAAAAGGAAAAATAGTTCCTTTCCAAATATTATTTACAGTGCTTCAAAATGAAAAGAAACTATCATTATTATTCTTTTTATTGGTTTATTTTAGTGGTGGAATTTTTTTCTACCTGAATAACTATAAGACTTGCTTCAGAAAGTAGGAGCAGGTCGAAAAATAAAAATAATCAAACTTGTGGCTCTTTTTTGTCCCATCCAGTTATGAGATTAAGACTGATTTTTTTTTTTTTCTGATCTTGCCTTTCTCTCCACCCCAGCCATTTTCTTCATGCACACTGCACTTTAAATACCTCTTGCCAAAACTTGGCTTTTGTCATATTCAAGATTTATTTTTAATTTTTTGTTCATTTATTTATTCCACAAATATTTACTTAGTGCCTACTAAGTAAATCCAGGCAGTGCTCAACTCTAAACTCTCTGAGCCAGCTATGCATGCTACCTGTAACCTGCCCTCTTCTCCAAACTTAACTTTCTGTTCATAATTCCCATCTTTGCTTTATATATCTTGGGTCTCACCCAGCTCTTCTGAAGCACCCATTCTTTTCTGCAAGTGCTCTTAGAAAAAGGTCTTATAGTGTCATTTATAATGTAGTTGGATTTATTATATATATAATATATGTCACATATAATAAAATACATTCTGTATATTATATAGAAGTTGGGTTAAGTCATTGTTTTACCTCTCACGAGGCATTTGCATTTTGACTTTTCCTATAAATGTGAGTGAAAAACTATCTCCTTTAGCCCGGCATGGTAGCACGTGCCTGTAGTTCCTGCTACGTGGAAGGCTGAAGCGGAAGGATAACCTGAATCCAGCAGATTGATGCTGGGGTGGCCATGAGCATGCCACTGCACTCCAGCCTGGGCGGCGGAGTGAGACTCCAACTCAAAAAAAAAAAGGAAAACTATCTCCTGAAGAATGTGGAGCTTCCCTATGCAAGTGTTGGAGGCATGGGGAAAAGCAGAGTGCCTCCTGCTGGTTTCTTTGACATTATACCAAGTGAATGACCCTTGCTGTTCCTCCCACCTTCATGCTATCCATGGTCCTTCCCACCTCCCTGCTTATACAGCTGCTACTCCTCCTACCTAAATTGCCTGTACTTTCCCTCAGTGTTCAGCTCAGCTCATATTCTACATTTTCCCTGAAGGGTTTCTGTTTGCTGTCATTCACTTTCTTCCTATGAGTTATATTTAATGACTATCACCGAGGTTGGCATTTAATCATGCTTTGTTTCAGTCGCCTCATTTCCCGTTTTCCAACCTTAGTGTAATCTTTAAGAACACCGATCCTGTCATTTTGTTTTCTATGTAAACAGTGTCTAGCAAAGAAATAAACACAGTTGGCGGCATTCAATGAATACCTAAGTAGAAATGAGAATATGCCTAGGCCCATATATGTTTATGTATATTGTATCTAGCAGCATTTTGCATAATGAACCCATCCTTCATTAAAAGAGGAAACTTTTCATACCTAAGGATTACTATTAAGATTTCTTAAAATTAAAAAAGGAGAAAAAACTAGTAACTATTTTTTTTCTATAAATGCTGATATCCGAAGGAAATTTTGATTTTTACTTCTTAACAGGTGGTTTGTTCTGGATGCAGAAACCAGAGATCTAGTTTCTATTCACACAGATGGGAATGAACAGCTCTCTGTAATGCGCTACTCAATAGGTAGGCACATTTACCCCCACAGTCCTCCCAACCCTGGCATTCACAGTGATTGCATATTTTTACTTCTGGTAAGGTGATGCCTTCTTTCTCTACTATCTAGAGTTGTTAAGTATTAAATGCTTCCCCCAACAACAGATTAAATTCTGCTGCCTGAAAACGCTAAAGATCTGCTAAAGTTAAACAACATTCTAAATCATCAAGCAAACCTAGATTTAGAATGAACTGTCACAACTGCAACTGAAAGCAGAATAAAGTACAATCGTGTTCCCCTTTTTGGACTACACATACTTAGAATTTTAAAGAGGTATTAAGTTAGTTAGCAACCTTTGTATTTAAGAGTGTATAAAAAAATTACAGCAACACTCAAAATATACAAATTGTATAGACGTTTCAAGTCCTTTGCAGTCTAATTACAGTGCTTTTGTTACATAGTGATTATTGGGTTGTTAATTAGATTAAACACTTAGCGATTTATTATACAAATTTCATAAATACTCATTTAGCCTATTTGAATAATTATTTGTACTTTACTCAAAATATTGGTGAAGTTTTCATCAATTCCAAATAACCTTTTCTCATTATTAATGTGGTTTTGATTCACACCATTCTTCCTTCAAATTAGTCTGACATTTATGAAATCCAAAGAATCTTTTTGATTGCTTCTCAAGTTGCTTCAAGGGAAGCACAAGATACTATTTTCTAAATTGAGCAAGAAAGGAATCGTATGTACTTTAAGCTACAACCCTAGAGTCATTTTGAAGCAGAAACATTTTTTAATTTATCTAGGGTTTTTGTTTGGTTTGGTTGGTTTTATAGGAACAAATAACCACTGCAAATGTAGCAGCTAAAATCCAAAGATCAAGTGGGCTTCATTGACTGTTACCTCTTTAGCACTATGGTCAGTGCAGTGGAGGTGACCATAAAAGAAGGAAACATGATTCCTTTCCAAGAGCAGCTATCCTGGGCTTGGAGAGATCATATTTGCTGACTGAGCTAAGCAACTGTCGACTCAGCTTGCCATAGGAACACTGTGTACTTCTTTCTACCCTTGAAAGAGGACTAACCCCTCTGGGGTCAGTTCCTAGCTAACTAGGAAGTGATGAGGCTAGAGCCCAAGGACTGTGAGCGTCTTCAGGAAGGGTGACCGTTATTTTTCAAGAATGCTTTGTGACAGGATTCATTCATCAAGTACCAGATAACAGTTAAATTGATGAGACTTAACAGCATTTGTAAAATATCATTAGGATAGGTCCAGTAAAATAACAGTAAGTAAATCTATCAATATTATTTCTGTAGTTAACACTCTCTCCTGTTTCATTCTAGATGGCATCCTCCTGGCTGTAGGATCCCATGACAACTTTATTTACCTCTATGTAGTCTCAGAAAATGGAAGAAAATATAGCAGATATGGAAAGTGCACTGTAAGTAGTGAAGTAAAATAAATTATGTTGTAAATACTGAAAAATTTTTACATCTGTTAAAAGAATTAAATGTTTACATTGATTCATCTGTTGTTTTCTGTTGTTAGCCGCTTTAATCTCGGTCGTTGAAAACTGATGTAAACTGGGCACATAATCCCAGTACTTTGGGAGGCAGAGGTGAGAGGGATGCCTGAGCTCAGGTGCTCAAGAACAGCCTGAGCAACGTGGCAAGACCTTGTCTCTACAATAAATAAAAAAATCAGCTGAGCATGGTGGTGCCTATAGTTCCAGCTACTTGGAAGGCTGAGATGAAAGGATCACCTGAACCCAGCAGGTCAAGGCTGCAGTGGCTGTGAGCATGCCACTGCCCTCCAGCCTGGACTCCAACTAAAAAGAAAGAAAAGAAAACTGACGGAGCCTGACAACAGAACATTATAGTTCCCTGTGTACTGCAGAAAGACATCTCCTTTTGATGGGATTTTAATACTTGTCACTCTGACTAGTTTTAAGACAGCTTCTTAAACTGTTTTAATAACACTTTTTAAACAGGGAATGTGTCCCAAATAAAAGGGCATTTCACCTTTTTTTTTTTTTTTGAGTTGGAGTCTCACTCCATCACCTAAGCTGGACTGCAGTGGCACACTCACGGCCACCCCAGCAACAACCTGTTGGGCTCAGGCAATACCTTCTGCCTCAGCCTTCCAAGTAGCTGGAACTATAGGCATGTGCTACCACGCCTGACTAATTTTTTGATTTATTGTAGAGATGAGGTCTCGCCAAGTTGCCCAGGCTGTTCTCAACCCTGTTCTCAACCCATGGGCTCAGGCAATCCCTTCACCTCGGCCTCCAAAAGTGCTGGGATTACAGACTTAAGCCACCACACCCAGCTGCGTTTCACTTTTAATCTCAACATCCCATGTCCCTTGCCTACCTCCAAGACCCTATAAATTTCTGTCACCTCTCTGCTTCTAAAACGTAAAATAATTTATATGGAGATTTGTCTGCATTTAAGAGACTTAACAGAAGGATGTTTCCTATCACCTGTTGCCTAGTTCTGCCTTGATTAGATTATAATTATGGGGTGAAGATTGGGTTAAAGTCTAGGGCATGCTGAGTACTTACTGTATGACAGGGACACCATAAACTAAAGAAACAGCATAAGCACCAGGAACATGTGTGGATGTGTTCCTAGTCCTCAAGAAGTACAGTGGAGCTGAGAACAGGACAAGAAGAGTAGACAGTACAGCACAATGGTTAAAAGCACAGACTCTCAGCCAAACTACCTGGATTGGAATTCCTGCTTCTACCACTTATAAGCTGATGTGACTTTGGGAAGTTACTTAAACCTTCTACTTAAGTTTTCTTATCTATAAAATAAGGATACCTATAAAAGCAGTTTCTAATTAAACAAGTTAATGTATATGAAGTACTTGGGATAGTGCTTGGCACATAATAAGTACTCAATAAATGTTTATAGAAAATAAGATCATGGCCAGGCATGGCGGCTCACACTTATAATCCCAGCACTTTGGGAGGCCGAGGTAGTCAGATTGCTTGAGCTCAGGAGTTTCAAGATCAGCTTGGGCAACATAGAAAAACCTTGTCTACAAAAAAAATTTTTTTTAAAACATTAGCCAGGCATGTGGCACACGCCAGTAGTCCTAGATACTTGGGAAGCTGAGGTTGAAGGATCATCTGAGCCCAGGAAGTCGAGGCTGTAGTGAGCTGTGAGCATGCCACTGCACTCCAACCTGGGTGACAAAGACCCCGACTCAAAAAAAGCAAGAAAGAAAGAGTTCACTTGGTGTATATATATATATGTATTAGGAAATTAATTTAGGTTTAACAAATCATGTATTAGTGGCACAGATCTTTTGACAGTCTTTATCACAAAACAGTTTATTTTAGAGGACTATCTAGATAAAAGAATCAGTTTTTAGAAGCATGCACATCTTACAGTAAGCAAAGTAAACTTCAGTATGAGTCTGAAATTTATTTTGCTTACTCTATAAAAGCAAAAACCAGGCCATTTACTGTTTGAGGAAGAGAGACTTGTTTGTTTTTTTGCATACTTTGTTCTATATGTTAAAAACCTGCCCATTTATAAACTGGTCTATAAACAGTCTCAGAGTTTTAGAATTTATCTAAAATATTTTTGCTTGCCTTGACAATTGTGAATCATTATCCATTAATTTATTTAAGTCTATCTTTTCATCAGTTCGTCAACTTAATGTTTGTGACATGGAATAGTGTACAACGTGATTGAATAAAATGTTCCACTGAAAGGAATTTTCAGATTACTGATGCTTACCCTAGCAGGCCTCAAACTTTTTAAAAGTATTTTTTAAACTCAACCTTTTTTAAAAGTTCATGTCTTAATACACAGAGATTATATCAAAGATGATTTAATCTTGTAGAATCATAAATTTATAGGTAGCATTGTAGCACTTAGCTCAACCCTTGTTTCAGAGAGGATTGGTCACAGCTTATCACTGGCCTTCTCTTGACAGAATGGCAGATCTGGAACTTGAACACAGTTTGCCTAACTCTTGGTAAAGGAAACTTTCCAGTGTATGATAATGCCTCAGATTTTTTATTACACATATTATTTTACTATGCTATTCCAGTACAACTGACCCAGAAAAGAAACAGAGCAATGTGTGACATTGGATAATCAGAGTGACTGTGGAAGTGTTGAGAAATAGCAAGTTTATAATTGCATGAGACTTGTCCTACTCCAGCTTTTAACTTTAAAGTGTTCGAAAGTATCATTTCAAAACATCCATAGGAGCTGTTAGAGTCTGTAGTGTTGTTTGAGGCTGTAATGAAAGACTCAGCTACTCTGCGATCCTGATTATCTTCTGTTTTGTGCTTTGCTCCCAGCTGTCACTTCTTGCTGTCTGTTTCCACCAGCTGGTCTTATGGTCCCCTATTAACTGTTTTTTATCTGTTGTCTGCTGTAGTATAGGATACACAAAACTGGGTTAATGCTGGCTCTGCTGCTTACCAGTTTGTTACTTTAGGCAAATTAATTAACATCTCTTGGTCTTAATTTTTATCATCTTAAAATTGGAGAGGATAATAGTTTCTACTTTATAGCACTGTTGTGAAGAAGGTCTTTCCTAAAATATAGCAACAAGAACTCCTATAGAATTCTAAATGCAAATACTGTTTTCTGGTTTTTTTCTAATAATTTTCCTGTTACTAGCCACCATTTAAGTGACATTTCAGTAGCTGCAGAGGCATACCAGGCTTAGAGCTTTAGAAAATTTCCTCTGATAAATGAGTTATAAGCATTTGGAATCCCTCTTTGTGGTATCACTTTATGTGGAACTGTTGAAAAGATGGCTGGGGCCAAACGATGTGAAGCAGTACTTCTTGGTAGAGGGCTGTTGGTGGATGCATGGGTCCCTAATGAATGATGACGTCATTATAGGCCAGGGCCTTGCTTGCAGCCTCATAAGCAAAGAAACAAGGCAAGATCAATTTTAGAGTGATGGACTTACATCAAACAAGCTCTCCAAAGCTGGTTTATAAAAATATCAGTTTACAACAAGAACTATAACTGGTAAGGCCACTAAAATCCTAGGTTCTTCTGGCCAGCCAAAGTTGTCTCTCTAAGCAGACCTTGGGAAACCAATAGCCAACTTCAGTGAGAATGTCACCCTGCATTTGAAGTAAGGTATATAACCACCAAGGGCACAGGATATGAGCATCCTCTAACCAGTGCAATCCTTCCCTTTGGGGAAAGTACAGAAAACCAGAGCATAATCAAAAGGTGAGCGATAGCTGCCTCTGGAACTGGTCTTGGTTCAGGCCCCTCTACCCTGGACGTGGGCGGGTATTCCTCACGTCTGTCTCTGTGCCCCTTTCTCTTTGCTGACCTCCCTACTGCCAACCCACCTGGGGAACACTTTCTTTGGATAGATTCATACCTGCAGTCAGCTTATACTATAGGATTGACAACCTTGAAGCCATTATGACACTTTCGTATTTACCTCTTCCTGCTTTGATTTATTTTGCATTAATTCTAAAATTCAACTCTCAGAGATTCCAAACTGGGGGACATCCATTGGAGTTTCCATAAACTCACAGAACTTTACTCTTCCATTCACTAAAACTTATTTCCGGCCAGACTCAGTGGCTCAGCCTGTAATCCCAGCACTTTGGGAGACTGAGGCGAGTGGATTGCTTGAGCCTGCCGGTTCAAAACCAGCCCAGGCAACTTGGCGAGACCTTGTCTCTACAATAAATTTTTTTCTAAACCATTTGATGATACTTTTGTTTAATTGAAATAAGAACAAACCTGGTCACATTCAGAGATTAACAGCATCATACGGGTGGTTAAAATAGTTCTTCTCTCTCTTGGTTAACAAGGTCTTAATTTTAAGTGATTTCCACAGTTCTTTGAAGCCAAGAAGGCTCTGTAACAAGGGCCTGGCTGTGTCAGCAGCTGAACGGCACCTCACTGGATGTCATCATCATCAAAGAGATCTTCAAAATCATTTAAAAAGTCTACATGAACTGCCTTTTCATTGGGTGCCAAGTCCATCAAAAGCCTGGTGCTGCCTTCTGCCTCGTCCAGATCCACGTAGGGCCCAGCACCCTCGGGAAACATCTCATCCACGGCCGGCTTCATTTGGGCCCACGGTGCTTTATGCCTGCTTCCGGCTATGACAGCCTACAATAAATTTTTTAAAAAATCAGCTGGGCATGGTAGCGCTCACCTGTAATTCTGGCTACTTGGAAGGCTGAGACAGAAGGATAACCAGAGCCCAACAGGTTGACGCTGGCGTAGCCATGAGTATACCACTGCACTCCAGCCTGGGCAACGGAGTGAGACTCCAACTCAAAAAAACAAAAAAAAAATACAAACTTATTTCCATTTTCTTCTGATCCCAAATTGCTTTTAGAATTTTTCTGAAGTTTATTCTTATCTGCTTTAAATTTTAGTATTTCAAAAAATGTTGTATAAACTATAAATTTGGATATTTATTGTGTATTCCCTCATCTGGTGTTCTTTTAAAATGTTAAGTGTGATCTCAAAAGGACTATTTTTTTCATATATTAAGAATAATAGAATTGTTTCTATATAAAGGGCAGAAGAGAGCATTATCTGGTCACCTTTCTCATTTGATGAATAAGAAAGTGAGGCAGCTATTTATCACGATTATTTTTCTTGTGTCTCATTTTTGAAAGCAATAAAATAAGATGGCAGGACCCTGCTCAGTATTTGCTCCTTGTAGATTAGTGCTCAGATGTCCTACCTCAGGCATCTAGCCTATCTTGATTAATCTAATTACCTCATGGTATAAATATATTAATAAAGGGTGATAAAGACTGAGTTTTAAAAACAGTTAAAAAAAAAAAAAAGGCTGTGCTAGCTAGGTGGCTCAGCCTGTAATCCCAGCACTTTGGGAGGCTGAGGCGAGTGGATTACCTGAGCCCGCGGGTTCGAGACCCACCCAGGCAACTTGGTGAGACGTCGTCTCTACAATACATCAAAAACTAGCCGGGCATAGTAGCGCGCACCTGTAGTTCCAGCCACTTGGAAGGCTGAGGCAGAAGGATCGCTGGAGCCCAGCAGGTTGAGGCTGCGGTGCCGAGAGTGTGCCACTGCACTCCAGTCTGGGTGACAGAGTGAGACTCCAACTCAAAAAAAAAAAAGGACTGAGTTAAAACTTCGATGTATCTGATCAAACCTTAGACCCCTTGGAAGACCTCAGCACAGGCTAGAAGAGCCCAGCCAGGAACACCCTTGACCTCATCTCCTTTCATGTACACTGTCACTTCCTTTTCTCTCCAGTTTTTAACCCTTTATTTACATTTAATGCTGCAATCTTTGTCACTTCAGACAAAGGTACAGTACAAAGCAAGTGCTCCTGACTCTCCCCTGACTTTCTTAATGTTGAATTAGTACGGGATAGGGGGTGGGTGAGATGACTCATTTGCCTCTTACTTCTGCAGATAGCCTGGTCTGCCTACAGAAGCCTCTTTTTCTCCACCAGACATGGCCTAGCTTTGTATGTGTGCCTGTGTTTAAGATGAGCCACTCATCCTGTCACTGGAATGTAGCCTTGAGGCATTTCTTGTAAAACAGCACTATGGCCGGGTGTGGTGGCTCAAGCCTATAATCCCAGCACTTTAGGAGGCTGAGGTGAGAGGATTGCCTGAGCCCATGGGTTTGAGAACAGCCTGGGCAACTTGGCGAGACCTCATCTATACAGTAATTCAAAAAATTAACTGGGCATGGTAGCGTGTGCCTGTAGTTCCGGCTACTTGGAAGGCTGAGGCGGAAGGATCACCTGAGCCCAGCAGGTTGAGGCTGCAATGGCGACAGAGTGAGATTCCAACTCAAAAAAAAAAAAACACCAAAAACAAACAAAAAACAGCACTATGACCATCACAAATTCTGCTTGAAAGGCACACATCTCATTTGTGAAAGCAATAAAATGAGATGGCAGGACCCTGCTCAGTATTTGTTCCTTGTAGATTAGTGCTCACATGTCCTACCTCAGGCATCTATAAGAACGAATGAAAATAATTTTTGCTGAAACTGCCTTAGTGTCTGCTGTTATGTGCCAAAGGATGCCCCTCACAGACAAATTCCCATTTGTTTATTACACCTGTTAGTCCTGGCCCATATCCTTGAAGGACTTCAGTGATATCCCAGGAAATAATTGACTGTTCATGAACCTGGCCACTCCAGACCTGCTGAGGGACAGAAGGATGAGGGGCAGGATGGAGTCATCCCCTGTTGATCTGTGGCAGCCTTTCACTTGCCCTCCTGGGGCCTGTCTGTCCACTCTCTTTATGTCTGCCTGGGGCCCACTGTCTACCTGCTGCCCTCAGCTCTCCAGGTCCCCTCCATCACACACACCGCACCTGCCTGGCCTGATCTGTGGCATTTTGTGCTTCTCATTTCAATCATCCATCACAGAACACACCTCTGGCCTTTTTCTTTTTGCTGCTTCCCATGAGAACTTCCATCTTTTGTGTTTTGTAAATGTTAGAAAAAGTGGTTTTGTTAGAAACCATAAGATCCGTGGTTGCATCAGGTATTCACTGTGGAAGCAGTGTAATTTAGTAATTGCTGCTATAGAAAAGTTAATAAAGCAGCTTTGGATTCCAGAGATCCTTCAGAGCCCTAGGATTTGGGGGTGGGGCTGGGCTGGGCTAGTAGGGATCTGATTTTATTTGCTTCACATATTGGGCTTCTTCAGTAAGTTTTAACATGACAGGGTTTTACAGCTAAAAAGAAGCTGAAGACGACTGACAGGTTATCCCTGAGACCCCTTCCAGTGCTGGCCTTGTGAGGTTTTATAGTTTTGTTGCTTTCAGCACCATGTATTTCTTTTCCTCTGCTTTTCCTGTACTATTTTGGAACTGTACTGAAAAGGTCTCTTCTTTCTTATAAACTCCTTTTCTTAAAATGCTAGTTTTAAGTTAACTTTTTGCTCATCTTTGGTGTTACAGAAATGAGTAGATGATAAGCATGACTTAAATGTTTTGCTAAATTTGCTCCAGAATCATCTGACCTGGTTTTGAACCCTGGCTCTACCAGTTCTTTGTTATGTGGCTTCAGAAAAGCTTCTTAACCCATCTGTGCTTCCTAAACTTCCTCAGCTACTGAGTGGGCATCCTCATTAAGGCTGCTACAAGAGTTAGGTGTGATTGTGCATGTCCAATACTCAGTAAATACTAGGTGGTGGTATTATTATTAGCAGCAGCAGCAGCAGCATCTTCAGTAGCAAGGTGAGCACTGGGTTGTACCTAAGGTGTTTTTCAGGACTTAACATTAATCTATTAAGGTTCAAAAATAGTTTTATAATTATGGACGATTCTAGATTTTCCTTGAAAGATTCCAAGTGCCCTGATTGACCTTAAGTTTCGGTTCTATTTGCAGTGGGATTAAAATATTTTATTCTGTACCTAACTGCCAACATAATGGCTTTCTGTTTGACTCAAATTCCGGCATACCTTTTAACATTGCTACTTCAGTCGTTAGCCCAGGAGACATATAATAGTACATTGAAGTTGCAGTGATATACTAAAAAGCATCACAAAATTCGTTCGAGTAGGCAAGAAGTCCTGGTGAAAAGCTACCTTTTTGTCAGGATCTTGGTAAGTGTAAATGTATATCCAAAAGAGAAAGAAATATAAACACTTTATAGCTGGAAACCCAGAAATCTCTAGGATAATAAATCATGAAACTAATGCAGAATTTCAGCGAGGTAGTAGAATCTAGTCTTTCTGTATTGACTCTCTGCCTGTAACAGTGAGGAATTCTGTGCAGTTCTCAGTGACTTCAGCTAGGGATGTGGCCTCACTTACAAGAGCTCATCAGGGACTCAGGACCCTTTCTGTCTTTCTGCTCCATCACCTTCATTTGATGCTTCCATCCACAGCAGCGTAAGATGCTGCTGGAGCTCCAGCTGTCACCTCTTATTTCCAAGCAGAAAAGATGAGGGCAACAAAAAGGCATTCCTCCTGCTAAGTTGGTCCTCTAAAGTCTTCCTGGAAGCAACTCAGGAACATCGGCTGCCCAGGCTGCAGAAGAGCTGGGGAAGCAAGCACAAAAGGGACTGGATTGCATCGGCAACTAGCAGTCCACGTCCTGTTCACCAGGTGAAGGTCCATGTCCCCCAAGTCAGAAAAGCACATCAAAAATATGGGGGGAAATGCCGTTCACAAGAGCCACAAACACTGTGGATGCTTACAGAATACACCTAGCAACAACGCACAGTAGCTCTGGGACACCCGCCTGAAAGACCCAAACTAAGAATGGAAAAAATCCCATAAAGCATGTGTCCAGATGAAGACTTGGCAAAGACATTGTTCTATAAACTGTTCTCTGATATGATGTAGTCTTATTTAAATTTTCAACATGATATTTATGGGCTTGATCAAATAGTTCTAAAGTTCATCTGAAATTTTTCACATCCCACAGAACCATCATAGTGGTTGGGAATAGGCAGATAGACTAATGAAACAGAAAAGAGAATCCGGAAACAGATCTATGTTTTTCTGGAGATGTACTAAATAATAAAGGGTATTTTGAATCAGTAGCAAAAGAGTGAACTCTTCTCTGCCTGGGTTATCGAGCATGGCAGTTACTAGCCACAGCCTTCTGTTGATAACATTAAATGCAGTTCAGATCCCTGGGAGCAGTGCCCATGTTTCAGGATTTAGGACCCATCAGTGATTCATTGCACTGCATTGGACCGCACAGATACAGAACATTGCAGAAAGTTGCATTGGACAACACAGCTCTGGATGGTGACGGGAGACCTGGATACCTACCTAGGACAAAAGTCAGATCCCTAAATCTAGGCCTTAGTTTTTGTTTTGTTTTAATTCCCTGGGTAATTTCAAATCAGTTGCAAACCACTGATTTGGGTGACAATTCTCCACACAGTTGGCAAAGGTTGAACTCAAATATTTCTGAATTGTTTTCTCCATAGCAGTATTCTTCTTCTCCTTCACTTGTGATTATTTTTGTGTTCACACTATTCAGCTACTTAATGGCAGTAATGAAAGGGCTAGCTTAGAATGCTTTTTTTGGTTTTTTTCCAAGGAGACATACAGGAATTTACTCCCAACGATGTTTGTGCACATAGTTTGAGGTGAAGCTTGGGCTGTTTCCACAGTCTGTGCATACCCTTCCCATGGGCCCATGAGTTGGGCGCAGCAAAGACACTCTGAAGTGGTACCTGGGAGGTGACATTATAAACCTCAGCGTTGCCTTAAATCTTCTTTGCTTGTTTGTTGGCATCGATTCCAGGGAGAAAATGTCCCTTTTGTTCTTCCAATGAGTTGTTAACTTCCACAAGGTTTTTCCTAAATTTGGAGACTTTTTCCTACTCAACAGTCCTTTTTTGAGATACTTCTGAACACATTCTGTATCTAACACAGATGCGATCTGTGTGAATATTATGTCTACATACAGTACTTTTGATGCTCTTCTAAATAATGCTGTTAAGGGCTTTGTACAGAGATGAAGATAATATTCTTTTTTTATTTTTATTTTTGAGTTGGAGTCTCACTCTGTGGCACACTCCCAGCCACCGCAGCCTCGACCTGCTGGGCTCCGGTGATCCTTCCGCCTCAGCCTTCCAAGTGGCCAGAACTACAGGCATGCGCTACCACTCCCAGCTAATTTTTGCTTTGCTGTAGAGACGAGGTCTCACCAAGTTGCCCAGGCGGGTCTCGAACCCACGGCCTCAGGCAGTCCACTCGCCTCGGCCTCCCAAAGTGCTGGGATTACAGGCTGAGCCACCGAACCCGGCCCAGATAATATTCTTAAGTACTTCCACATTAGAATGAATATGTCTCAGAGGACTGTACTTTGCCATGATTAATCTGGTTAAATTCTTCGTTCATGTAGCAACAGTTTTTTCATTTTAGAAGCATGGCTCCTCCGGACACCAGAGCCAGGATCCAGCTCACATGCACTAGAGAAAAGATTGTATGAACCCATTCTCCTGCTGTGCACAGAAAACATCCAGTAACCACATGCATGTTGCAGGCTCTGGAAATTGATTTCTTATTAAGTTGGTAGGACCCCTATATTCCTAGCAAGTGATTTCTAACCTGTTTTTCAGTATACTACCTAACCTCTTGTGATTTCAGAAAACTTCACCCTTCTCAAATTCACATAAATTCATTTATGTATGTGTCTCTCCCATGCAGCACTGTGGTGGAGATTACAGCTCCAGAAGGGTTTTAAGACACTTTGTTAGACTTCAGAAGGGTAGTATAATAATTAAAAACCTGTATAAATCATTAACAACTATACCTAAGGTATATTGAAAGTATTAACTTAAAGAATTGTGTGAGCAAAAAGCTAGTCATTGAAAAGGTTCAAATATTAAGTGTCTCACCAAAGACTGTAGTAGAGAAAAGTGAATCTTAGTCTCTGTGGACGTTGGTAACACATAAGATCTGTGTAATTTATCTCAAATAGTTTATTGGGAATTGTCAATGCTATGTGAAGTCAACAAAAGTCAGCATTTAATCGTTTTTAAATTTCCACACTGTTAATAAAACCTAAGCACACACAAAAAAATAGCTGTTTTCCTGTTTAAGGATTGTTTTAAAGTGTCAGGTTATATTGGGTCCCGCTTTGTCAGGTTGAATAGAACAAGGACACACTGAGTTGATGTTACCTGGGGAGGTAATATTATAGAACCCAACAGTTGGAACTCTGAAGGGGTACAATATTGGGTGATTTTTTCACCCAGAACATTCTTTGGAGGTAGGAGTTTTTCTAGGAGACCTCCAAATGACTGTAAATGTGTGCCATATTCCTCAGCCTCTGAAGTATACAATGGATAGTCAAGAAGCAGCTCAGGAAAACTGTATCTCTTATGTACAACTTGTAACCAATACTTCATTCTCAAAAATGGAGTCACTCTAATAGGCACAGCAGGGCCTGAGGGTGTGATAATCTATTGCAGTGTCCTCTAAGGCATGGGAACCCAGGGACTGGTACTGGTCCCTGGCCTGTTAGGACCTGAGCTGCACAGCAAGAGGTGAATTGTGAGCTGGCAAGCAAGGCTTCATCTGTATTTACAGCTGCTCCCCATGGCTTGCATTACCACCTGAGCTCCGCCTCCTATCAGATCAGCAGTAGCATTAGGAGCGTGGACCCTACTGTGAACAGCGCATGCGAATCTAGGTTGCACAATCCTTATGAGAATCTAATGCCTGATGATCTGAGGTAGAGCTGAGGTGATGAAGCTGTATGTTTCATTATATAATTACAACATAATAATAAAGTATACAATAAATGTTATGAGCTTGAATCACCCTGACGCCATCCCCCTCCCCCATCTATGGAACAGTTATCTTCCATGAAACCAGTTTCTGATGCCAAAAAGGTTGGAGACCACTGCTCTAAGAAACAAGTTTAAGAGACTGTTTTTTCTTGGAAGTGTCTAGCACAGGTAGTAGGTGCTAGTTTCTGGTGTCTAGGTATGGAGGCCAGCAGAATTCTTCCAAGTCCAAGTGCTTAATGTTTCCACCATAGTGAGATCTCATCAGTTTCAAATTCCTGCCAGAACTCTTCATGTATCACTGACATCTTCACATGCCTGCATCTTTGGCTCCCAACAAGACAGAGTAAAAGAGAACTAAGGACCCGTTCAGTTCTAGAGGCTGGGATGCTGCCTCTAGGAATCCTTTGGGAATCCTGGTGAACTTGTATTCAGAAAACTGTATTGGCTGACTGTTCAACTGATTTTCATTCAAAACTCCAGCTGCTTTCTAACAGTTGATTTGTTGTTCCCTAGGGACATTCCAGCTACATCACACACCTTGACTGGTCCCCAGACAACAAGTATATAATGTCTAACTCGGGAGACTATGAGATATTGTACTGTAAGTATGAATGGTCACGTATGGGCTCAGATGTGTCTGTCAAGGACACTAATGAACAGGCTGCATGGAATTTGTGCAGAGATGCATGCTGGCCTCTCTCACCTGACAAAGCATGTGTTTCTCTGAGCTAAGTAATGAGAACCTCAAAGGTGGTTGACTTCTCAAAGAAAGTAATGAATTAATTTAATGGTGCAGAACTGAAGGCACAGGTAGCAATACGAAATTACTCAGTGGATTGATACTGCTCCGAATGGTTTTTCATTTAACAACGTTTTTTGGAAGCAGAGAGGAATATAATGGATGGGAATTTATACTTTTTTAGAGGGGAAAAAACACTTCTATGGGAAACAGTTTGTAGTTCAATAAACCATGTTAAACACTTTATTGTCCTTTTTAAATGTGTCTTCATGTTTTTCAATGAATTATAAATACAAGTAAATGTGGCTGGTTTGACTCGAGATGCACTTTCAAATACATTTGTACACAAGCACTATGATCATACTTCCTGTTTCTAAATTTAAGGGGACATTCCAAATGGCTGCAAACTGATCAGGAATCGCTCAGAGTGTAAGGACATCGATTGGACAACATACACCTGTGTGCTAGGCTTTCAAGTCTTTGGTAAGGATGTGACACCCAATGTGAAGAGGTGGTTTGTGGGTTTTTATATATATTTACTTAAGTTTATAAATGAAAAGCAGTTTAATGTGTTCTTTAGTTTTATCACAATTAATTCAGCTTCAGAGAAATCAAACGTATTAGGACAGAACCAGTATGGATTTGTTCTTTGCAGAATCTAGCACTTTGGTCCCCAATAAATATGAAAGACAGTTATAAGGAATTTACATAGTAGTACAGACTATTTTCCCATTTTTTTCTCCAAGTAAAAATTAAAATTTTAAAAATTTGTTAACAGCATTTTAAAAGTAGCTTTATTACATGTTCACATACCATCTGATGCACCTGTTGAAAGTGCACAGTTGATTGGTTTCCATATGTTCACAGAGTTGTGCAACCATCATCAAGGTCTAATTCATCAACCCAAAAAGAACCCCTGTACCCATTAGCAGTCACTCCCCAATCTCTTTTCCTCTACCTCCCCTGCAACTACCAATCTACTTTATCAATTTGCTTTTCTGGATAGCTCATATAAAAGGAATCATATGATATATAATATGTGATCTATCTAGACTAGCTTCTTTCATTTAGCATAACATTTTCAAGGTTCGTCCATGTTGTAACGTGTCAGTACTTCATTATTTTTATGACTGAATAATATCTCATTGTGGTCACATTTTGTTAATACAATCCCATCAGTTGATGGACACTTGAGTTGTTTCCACTTTTTAGCTATTATTAGGAATACTGATATGACCAATCTTGCAAGTTTTTATGTGGACACGTTTTCATCTCTCTTGGGTATATACTTAGGAGTGGAATTGCTAGGTTAAATGGTAATTATAAATTTAACTTTTTGAGGAACCAACAGACTTTTCCAAAATGGCCACATCATTTATATTCCCGCCAGGAATGTGTGAGGGTTCCAGTTTTTCCATATCTTTGCCAACATGTAATTTATTATTCTTTTGCACATGAGTGTCTAGTTGTTCCAGCATTGCTTGTCAAACTATAAAGGCATTTTTGGTAAATAATATTTAAAGATAAGATTTAGAGATTGTTCCTAATCTGATGTTTTGAATATTCCTAGAAATCTGACCTCTGTGACAGTTTCTCTCAAGCCTTTCCTGATCTTTAGGTATCTTTCTGAAAGGGTTAGAAGATAGATGGAAAGCCGGGCTCGGTGGCTCAGCCTGTAATCCCGTGCCTTGGGAGGCTGAGGTGAGTGGATTGCCTGAGCCCACAGGTTCGAGACCTGCCTAGGCAACTTGGCGAGACCTCATCTCTACAATAAATCAAAAAATTAGCCGGGCGTGGTAGCACGTGCCTGTAGTTCCAGCTACTTGGAAGGCTGAGGTGGAAGGATCACTGGAGCCCAGCAGATCGAGGCTGCAGTGACTGGGAATGGCCACTGCACTCCAGTCTGGGTGACAGAGTGAGACTCCAACTCAAAAAAAAAAAAGAAGATAGATGGAAAAGCTAAAAGAATTAAAGCTTTGTTTGTAAAGAATTAAAAAGAAATGTTATTATCAGTAATTAAAACACTGGATATGGATGTGATACCAGTATGTATAGCATTGCCTTCAGAAAATTGGGCTCTCTCCTCCAGCCTCATCATAGAACTGAACATCTATTTATTCTGTGTGCATTAGAAGAATAACCATTACAGATAACTGTTGTAAACACAAATGTTTCAAGATGGAGAAACCTAATAGGCTAGAAAGAAATTTAAAACAAAATAATCTTGACTTGTCCATAAACAACAGTTTCATTATTCCAGGTGAAAATGGAGCAGTGGCTTGCAGCTGGTAACTTTCCTTGTTATTTTAATGAGACAGTATTTGCATACTTATTAAGAGATATCAGTGTAAAAGTATTTTTTTTAACTTTATCATAGAGATGGGTACAAATCAGGATTAGGTAAATAAGTAGTCTACGTGCAGGTGAAGTTTGGGCCTCCAACTGGTCCTCACTTCCCCTGGTGTAGGATCAGGTACTCTTTGTGTGGTTACATGCAAACCACCCCCCCCACCCCCACCCCCACTTCCCTGGCAGTGTCCTGTGACTGCTGATCTCAGTGTAAAAAATGTTTTGACTTGTTTTTAGCATACTTACCAAAATCATATTTGTTCTCTAGAGTAGCATTCAGCCACAGGAGGCCAACTTCTAAACCCTTAAATATTCTGTAGTTTTAATTCAGCTAATAGAGGTTTGTGAAAGGGATTTTGAGTGTGCTTATTGGTGCCCCTAATGATTCAGAAGAGTTAAATTTGGTATGTTGGACCTTTGGGTCTTGATGCTTCTGTGGGAGCCATTGCTGGGTCAGCGGATGGTCTGTGCATTTCCTTGAGTCTCTCTGAGGTTTTCTTGGAGGCACCTAGAGTCCACTTTGAAGACACAGTGCTGTGGCTCTTGAATCTTGCTATACAGAGAGCCAAGAGTCCCTCCCCTCCAACCAGAAACTTTTAAAAAAAGGAAAAGCTTATTGCTGAGGTGAGTCAAGCGGAAACAAAAATAAATTAGTAGCACCACCTGCTGGTTACTGTGGAGTACTGTTTAGTCTCAAGTTTTCTGTCTTCAGGCTTTGTTTTAGCTTTGTTAGTTAACCCTTTGCAGTGATGTCCCCTCTCAGGACATAAAGAGATTGCTGGTGATGATACAGGATAGACTTATGCCAGAACAGATTTTTCAAAAATGTATATTTCCTTGTAGTTTTTTATTCAAATTGCATGAAAAAGCAAATAAAGAGATGGAATATATGCTGAGATATGATTGATCAGTTGAGAAGTATTTTTCAGGAATCATGAGTGCCTCTTTCCACATCATCTTCGAACAGCAGACTAGACAATAACTTACATATTATTAATGTGGGAGGAGAAAAACGAGACTGCATTGTCTGCTCAAATAGAAGAACACAAAGTGGAAGACATCAAACAAATTACTATTGCAATGCATGTCCATGACTGTTTCACATGTTACCATACTCTAGAAAAATATAAGCTATAAAATTTTGATTTTTTTGGTTATATATTCCTCAATGTCCTAAATTCCATTAGAAACCAGGTGTCATTACAGTAAAATAATTTGTTCCAGCACTATACTATTTAATATGAAGTGATTCATTTTTCACTATTTTGGGAAAAAAAAAAGTGCAGTCAAGGAAATAGGTGATCCGCAAGATGTTTCCATGTGCAAATGGTTAAATTTTGGATAAAACTTCATCATCATTTGAATAACTAAGAAATTTGTACGGGAAAAGTTAGCAGCTAAGAGTTTGAACATAGATAAAAGTTAATTAAGTTCTAAAATCAAACATGTAGCATCACAGTTGTATTTTTAGGCTAATTTTTCCACATCCATGTTTCCATATCAAAGGTGTCTGGCCAGAAGGGTCCGATGGCACAGATATCAATGCACTGGTGCGGTCCCACAATCGGAAGGTGATAGCTGTGGCCGATGACTTTTGTAAAGTCCATCTGTTTCAGTATCCCTGCTCCAAAGCGAAGGTAAGCTCCCTTTAATAGGAACTAGTGTTATAGGACCTTTTGTTTGGGGTTGATTTGTGTCAATGGCAAGAAAACATTTGTAGGTTTAGTAGTGACTCTCTCTGATCCTCCAATGCCCAGAGGGAGAACCGGACTGAGAGTGTCCAAGCAGGTGCCACTGGTCCCCGCCCTCCTCCCCAAGGCAGAGGAGAAGAACCATAGAGATGACAGCTGGTGCTGTGTTACTCCTTTCGTGTTTTTGTCCATTTGCTGCTTATTTTGACTTTTTGGAAATTGTAAATTTACCCTAAACATATTAAAATATTGCATTTGTTAGACACACAGTCAGTGTTATGAAGCAAAAGGGAACTGATTCCTAATTTTCCTATAATCCTGCCAACCTAGTAACTTCTCCCCTAGCCATTTCCAAAGAATGATTACTAAGCTCTGACGAGTATGCTTCCCTGCGTCTAGAAGAGATAGACTTGTAGTTATCTTTTCAAGCATATTGTGTGGAAATAAAAAGATGCCCAATTATTCTATTTTGTTTCTTCCCATGTAAAGTGACATTAAAAGGAAATCACTGCCAGCCTATTCCTGAGATTTGAGGACCTGTGGCTTTGATTCGAATGACCCATTTCACAAGCTGAGCGACCTCCTTACCTGGTCACCTCTGTTTCTGTCAGCAGGCACTTAAAGAACAGGTTTAACTTTCCTGTCTGATTTATTTCATACAGGCTCCCAGCCACAAGTACAGTGCCCACAGCAGCCATGTCACCAATGTCAGCTTTACTCATAATGACAGTCACCTCATTTCAACTGGTGGAAAAGACATGAGCATCATTCAGTGGAAACTTGTAGAAAAGCTGTCTTTGCCTCAGAATGAGATCGTAGCAGATACAGCTCTAACCAAAGCCCCCCTCTCCTCCATTGAAAGTGCCATCCAGTCTAAAACTCCCACGCCGCCTCCTTCCCAGCCCTTAAATGAGACCGCTGAAGAGGAAAGCAGACTAAGCTGCTCTCCCACGCTTCTGGAGCGCAACCTGGAGCAGACCGGGGAGCCGGGCGAAGACCACAGCGAGGAGCAGAGCGAAGGGGGCAGCGAAGAGCTGGGCGAGCCCGCTCCTGAGGAGCCGTCCCCCGAGGCCAGCGAGGAGCAGGGCGAAGCGGCCCCTCCCGAGGACCCGCGGGAGCCTCTGCCCCTGTCCTGACGCCCCAAGTCTCCTTGCACTGCATGTGGCGAAGTTCAGATAACAGGATGGGCAGTCATGGAGGTTCACTGTTGGTGGAGAGTTCGGTTTCCACGTGGTCCGTTTTCCTCAAGAGTCATATCCTCAGTCTCTCAAATGCAGCTGACCTGAAGGTTCAGCTTGCTGTGCATTGAAAAGTAGCCAACCTTAATAGTAGGAGAAGACTGAAACGTGCATTGTGTCTCAGAGATTACCATGTATGTAAGTGGTGTGATAAAAATACTGGAACAAAAACAGCAGTCGTATTGCTTTTGAAAATAAACCCCCTTGTTATCTGAACCTGTTTTCTTCAGGAGCAACCAGAGGCATCCCAAACACTGTTACTCATCTGCTGGCTCAGACTGTACTATTTTCTTTCCTGATGCAGAAAAGCAACCAGAAGAAAAAAATGTGCTCTTAATGAGATATCCTCCCACCCCAAATGTCTGATGGAAGTTTTTTAATTAAGAAAAACTCCAGTGTTGCCAAGTGCAATGGTGTTGCCTTCTTGACTTACAATGCCGCCTCCCAACACTACCGTAGATATCCAGATGTGCTCTCAGTCTACTACTAGGTGCTGCCTTTCCCATCATAATGAGCAACAGTCTCTTAATTTCTTCTGTGCAAATCTCTTTTATCCTAGAACAAAGGGAGCATTGGTTTGTTAAAGAGCTTTCCATGTATATTAAACCATTGATACTCAGAAATGAGAGAGTCCTCCAAGGAGTCCTTTCCTGGCCAGAACATCCTCAGATGTTTGGCATTCAAGTGAATGGAAGAAAAAAACCACATGCCTTTAAAACTAAACTGTAATAATTACCTGGCTAATTTTAGCTTAGCTTTCATTGTAATTTGTTCCCTCTATGATAGGAGAAATATAAACACAGTAAGTTTAAATGATTGAATTGGTGCTTGAAATTCATTGGTTTAGTTGTAATTTTTATACAAACGAATTATACCGAGGGATAAAATACTCAGTAAATTACAAATTCTTTTTTTTTTTTTTTACAGAAGTATAAAGTTACAGTCACAGTAATTTTTTATCTATTGCATACTTAATAGACTTGCTATGTAGGAAGTCAGTTTTTTTGGTGAAGTTGCTATAAGAAGCCTTGCAAGTCTAAGATGGCTGTCCTGTTCTTTGGGGCAATGCATGTATTATTATGCATTGGAAAGTTGTGTTTTTTGGTTTTATTGGCCAACTGTGTTTTTCTTAAGTATATGTTTTCTACTTTAAAAATAATTACTGACAAATATGTATTTCCTATATATTTGTTTATACTTTGATTATAAAAAAAAACTTGTTTTATTTTTTAACTTGCTGCATTGTTTTGATACTTACTGTTTTTTTGGTTGGACTATGTTTAGAAACTTTGGATGAGTTCAGAAGTCTTAAGTATGCAAGCGTTTACGTGATTGTGCCATTCCAAAGTGCATCAGAACTGTCATTCCCTTCTAGTATCTTCTCAGGAGTAATACAAATCAGGTATTTCATCATCATTTGGTAATATGAAAACTCCAGTGAACTCCCAAGGACACAACATTTATATTCACACGCTGTGTGGAAGGGTGTGAGTGTGTGTGAAAGGGCAAGTGGAGACACTTAACTCTGTGTGTGTATCTCTAGATAAGAAGACATGCGCCACTTTGAAAATACTCAGATCTCTGTGTATGGATAGATGTCTGTGTGTATCTCTTTCCTTTTGTTTACAACTGTTCAAAAAAAAAAAAAACACCTCAAAGTAGTTCTCTTCAAAAGAAGAGATATAGGTTCCAAGCAACCCAGCTTTTCTCAGTATGTTCTGTACATAGTTATCAGAGAGCACCAGTATCAGGCATATATGCCCACCTGTTCGCAGTGACGACTGGATCATCAGGTCAGCATGTGCTGCTCCCTGCAAGAAAAATACTCTGAGATCAACAAGCCATTCTTGGAGAAGAAAGAGCATTTCTTTAAGAACCTGGTGATAAGCAGGGAGTTGATTTGAGGACATCAGTCACCTTTGGGTTGTCATGTACGATAAGATTTATAATCATGATACTCTTGGGTGGTAGTTTCGGAAGACACTACTAATACGCAGAAAGCGTTCCAGCAATCTAATGCTGGCAACTACTGTTTAATGGTCAGTTAAGTCTGTGATAATGGTTGGAAGTGGGTGGGATTTTGAAATTATAGATGTTTTCAGAAAAACTTGTGAAT
>CAUYQG010197877.1:0-22424 GCA_963574415.1 Tarsius wallacei | reverse complement strand
TGTAGTGAAGGCCTTTCCTGCGTTCTGGTCCACTTCTGCCTCACTCGATGTGTGTCCTGAGCTGTTCTCAGAATGCACAGGGGTCTCGGTTTCCCTTCCTGTGTCTTGGGAGGAATTCTTTCTGGGCCTTTGTCTGTGGGAGGGAGATTATAAAGACTAATGGAAAACACTGCAAACTCAGCTCCCAAAACAGCTTTGCCTTCCTTGTCTACTCAGACTATGTCGTCCAGTTTGAAGAAGACCAGTTCCAACCAGGGGTCTGGCATGACCATTCCAAGTTCCCAGGCAGTGTCAACTCAGCCATCCTTCAGCTGTCCCCATACGTCAACTACCAGTTCCGGGTCATTGCCATCAATGAAGTGGGGAGCAGCCACCCCAGCCTCCCATCTGAGCGTTACCGAACCAGTGGAGCGCGTGAGTACCTGAGGGCTGCCAGAGAAGGCTCTGGAACCACGCCCCCACAGCGCAAACTGAGCCCTCTCAGCTCCCAGCCATGTGAACTTAAGCAAGTCACTTATCTTGTCTGAGACTTGGCTACATCAACTGTGAAGCAGAGAGTGATAACAACATGTGATGTATCTCATACATCGTAGAGCTATTGTGAAAACTTCAAACTGCGTGTTGGGTGCTTGCCATGATGCCCCACATACAGCCAGTACACAGTAAATGTTAACTGCCATTTTTATTATTATTATTATGAGTAATTATTTGTTATCTGCTTTAAAGGGAGGGCTATAGCAAAGACAGGCTCCAAGAGTCTATAATCTGGCATTCCATTTCTTTTCCTAACGCATTTGGGTAATGTTTAGATTTCTGAAATCACACCAGCTTATAGAGGGTGGCAGTGCTCCCCCAAAATGTTAAATGCCAGGGATAAACCAGTCTGATATGAAACATATTTAGCCGATAATCCACAAAGGGGATCATCCACATTGAGTTGGCTTATTGACCACCCATGGGGTGGAAAGCCTTATGATAAATGCTGTCTGGTAAGGGATTAAAATTCATAAGAAATCAGCCCTGTTCCGGGAGTTTAAATGTTAGCTAGGAAAGCACAGCGTGCATATGGAAAAAATGTAGAGTGAGTTCAGTTGTACATGGGACCCAGCACACAGAGACACTGAGAAAAGATGGAGCGTACAAGGGGCCATCAGGTGGGAGGGAGAAGGGTTGCTTACTGTGCCCTGGTAAGGCACAAATCAGACTTGAACTTTGTGTCTGCTTGTGTTCCAGCCCCTGAGTCCAATCCTAGTGATGTGAAGGGAGAGGGGACCAGAAAAAACAACATGGAGATCACATGGACGGTAATAGTCCCTCCCAGCTCCAGCCTGCTGGGGCTGCCCACCCGACAGCATGCACCTGGGAGCCTTCTCCCTCATACCCTAACACCTGGAGGCCACCGTGTGGTTCAGACTGACTGGCTGGCTTTGGTGGTTGTTCGTCTCTGAGAAACCAAGCTCCTCTCTGAGTTGGGCATCCAGAAACCAAACAGGAAAAATGGCTAAGAGTAAGATTTCCGAGGGGAGATAGAAGCAGAGATGACCACATTCCAAAGACTGTTCAGCTAGCAAAATTCATGGAGGATGCAGCAAAATCAAATAGACTTCTGTCAAAGAAGGAGGGATTCAGATTAGATGTCAGGAAAGATCTAGGCCAGACACCATCCCATGTTGGTATGTTCTGAGGTCCTTTCACTGGAGATTGTTGGAAATGGGGGAGAAGCAGCTTCTGAGGTATGTCCAGTGTAGGTTTTCTTTTAGTCGGGACATGGACTAGATCACTCAAAAGACTCTCTCCAGGCTAGGATTGTAAAATTCCATCCTCATCCTGGCTCACTCATTTTTCAAATCAAAATTGGGGTATGCAGGTCTCAAAATGACTTTCCCAAACCACTTCCCAGTCTGAGAGGTGCAAGTGCAGCTAGGGAAATATGAACAATTCTGAGCTGGTGCCATGAGTTTTGGAAATGGGGACATACGGTGTTGGGATCATGACATCCTGTCTTTTTGAGGGCTGGTCTCACAGCAACCTTGGCCAAAGAAAGCAGCGGCACCTGGGCTATGCCCAGATTCAAGACACCTGGTCTGCAGTTCTGCATGACAGGCTCCCAGGGGACTGATTCCTGGGCCAGGCCCTTAGAGAGCAAAGAACAGAATACACCCACCTTTATTTTTATTTATTTATTTATCTAGAGTCAAATTCTTACTCTGTTGCCCAGGCTGGAGTGCAGTGGCATGCTCATGGCCCACTGCAGCCTCGACTGGCTGGGCTCCAGCAATCCTTCCGCCTCAGCCTTCCAAGTGGCTGGAACTACAGGTGTGCACTACCATGCCCAACTTTTTTTTTTTTTAATTGTAGAGATGAGGTCTCACCAAGTTGCCCAGGCTGGTCTTGAACCCTGAGCTCAGGCAATCCTCTCGCCTCAGCCTCCCAAAGTTCTGCGATTACAGACTTGAGCCACCATGCCCAGCCTATACCCACCTTTAAAGAATTCTGATCTGTTGGAAAGGACAAACACACCTGGATTTGGTAGAACTCAAGTCAGATCTGGAATTTTGAGTTCTTGGCAGGAGGTGTACTGTGGTTAACCAATATTCCCTTCTGACTTTGGAGATGAGCTTAGTGTCTGTTGTGTGGTATTGTTTCTCCTGTCATAGGAAGGAGCAATTTTTCAAAAGTAAATTAAAAAAATAAAAGAAAGCTTTTGCACCCAGGCGTGGTAGCTCACACCTATAATTCCAGCACTTTGGGAGGCCAAGGAAGGAGGATCCTTGAGGCCAGGAGTTCAAGACCAGCCTGAGCAACATAGCAAGACCCTGCCTCTACCAAATAAATAAATAAATGAAAGAACAAAATAATAAAGCTTTTGCTTCCTTTGCATTTGCAAATGTGGATGGCTCTCAGAGTCAAAGTAACTAGGTCTCGGGTGAAACCTTTGTCATAGAAAATCTAAATGCTGCTGGGTTCACAGGACTCAGGGATTCTGGCGGACTCACTGGGGGAGGGGATGTGCTCTTCCCTACCCTGCAGGAGGGCTAGCCAGTGTTGGGCACATCTGGAAGGGGTGCCTGGCACTGGAAGGGAGGGCAAGCTGTGGGCGTGTCCGGGATCCTTGCCTGCATCCTCTTCACCATGTCTGTCTGTCCCTCTCTGCCCAGCCCATGAACGCCACCTCGGCCTTTGGCCCCAACCTGCGTTACATTGTCAAGTGGCGGCGGAGAGAGACTCGAGAGACTTGGAACAACGTCACAGTGTGGGGCTCTCGCTACGTGGTGGGGCAGACCCCTGTCTACGTGCCCTATGAGATCCGAGTCCAGGCTGAAAATGACTTTGGGAAGGGCCCTGAACCAGAAACTATCATTGGTTACTCTGGAGAAGATTGTGAGTAGCCACACCTCCTTGTCCCCCAGCCAGGACCCAAGTGGCTAGGCCACACAAGACCACTCTCTCATGGGCTGGGAAGGTTGGGGCAGGTTGTGGGAGGACACCCAGTTCCCAGGAAAGATAAATCCCCTGCAGTGACCTAGAGTAGACAGGCACCTGATAACAACAGGAGTGGAAACATTATCATCTGAACACTAGTTAGAATTACTGAATGTCATCATCACCTAGTCCAGTACTCTCATTTTGCAGATTTGAAAACGGGGGCCTGGACAGGGAAAACCCTTGGCAATATCACATCATAGTAAATATCAGGCTTAAAAACAGAGCCCAGGACTTCAGGTCCCAGGCAGGCTACTTTACTGCCAAGCCATACTAGCGCCAAGGGAGACCTCAGGACTGCTCATCCCAAAGAGCTATAATTAGACACCTCCACAGGAAGCAGAGCCACCCTGCAGGATCCCCAGGGGAAGTCTTGAAGGATGTAGAGAGTCTTCAGAGCACTAGAACGGAATACTCCAGGACAGCTATGGCCAGTGTTCCCCCTGCTGCCTTCAGCCCCTGGAATTAAGTATAAAAAGAGAAGGTCTTTGGTGACTGGCACTGAGTAAAGCAACAAGATTCTGTCATCTATGTGGATGTATGTGCCTGGCTTCCTAGATGGTGGTGACCTGTCTCTGCCCAGCACAACAATCTTGTAGGCTGCTGAGCAAAGCAGAAGGGTCACGGGAGTTCCCTCCTGGCTCAGGGCATCCATGCTCTGTGGGGTCTGGATCTGAACTAAGAAGGGATCATGTAGGTGGATGGGGCAAGCAGACAGAAGGGAGGAGGGGGACGGGCTTGGGGAGGAGTGGACTCAGAAGGGGTTGTGTGGGTCAAGAGTAGGGCCAGTGGTGTTCATAATGGTGAGATGGAAGACGTGAGGGCTGGACCCTGTGTCCCGCTTTCCTGGAGGTGATTATGGATTGGACTCATGAGAGATATAAGCAGAAGGATCAGCAGGCCCTCTGTCCATCCCTGTCCTCACCTCCATGGTGGTGGACGCTTCCAGACAGGAGACTGATGGGGACTACTGGATGGTAAGTGTGGAAGGGGCAGCATCTGGTCACAGACTTCACAGACTGCCCCACTGTTTCCATGGCATGCCTCTACCCCTGGAGCCTGTGCTCTTGCAGATTAGAGGGGATGGGGCAGGGCTGCTTTTGCAGCAGAGTAGAGAAAAGGGAGACAAAAATCAGTTAGGGGGATGGAGTAGCCTTCCCTTTCTAGGTAGTTGCAGGATCCGAATTACTTCCTGAACTAGGTTAGGGCATCTTCAATCTGTGGGTAATGTTTCTTGCTGGATCCTGGCAGGAAACAGATGCACTCTCAGAAAAAGTGTCTATTTATAGTATGTGGTCAGGGTGAGAGGGGAAACAGCAAGGTATGTGATCCTCCCACCCCCTTGAGGGCTGGCAGCAGCAGGAAGCCACTATACCACCCTGAGCCTTGATGGGTAGGGGATGGATGAGTCACTATAACCTACAATGACCACCCTCGGGAGCCATGGCCTTGGGCAGAAGAGGGCATGGATGTCAACCTGTAGCCCAGCCAAGAGGAAGCCGGGGAATTGATACCCACCCTCCCTCTCCTCCTGCCCCAGGATCTCCTGTTGGCACCTCCTATTGGCCAGACCCCTCCAGGAACCTGAGAACAAGGGAGCCCAGCTGATGAGGTCCAGAGCAGGCAGCTTCCCGGGACACGGAGCAGAGTAGGGAAGGGGGGAGCATGAATGAATGGGCAAGTGGATACCACTCAGCACAGGAAAGCAGCAAATAATTGCCCTATAAACACACAGGCAGAGTCCCTCCCACATGGACTATCACCCTTTCATTCTACGCCTCCCCCCTCCCACACACACACACACTTTTTCAAGTACAGTCGGATGGAGGAGACGTGGTTCCCGTTCTCATGGAGTACCCAGTGTTGAGTGGAGAGGAGGTGTAGGCCAGCAGAGAACAAGTCAGAAGGGATCCTGGAGTCCAGGGGTCAGCCCTGCCTGCATAACCAGTTCTCTGTCCCAACACATTGCAGATCCCAGGGCCGCTCCCACTGAAGTTAAAATTCGAGTCATGAACAGCACAGCCATCAACCTTCAGTGGAACCGCGTCTACGCCGACACGGTCCAGGGCCAGCTCAGAGAGTACCGAGTGAGGAAGCCAGCTCCCTACCCGCCTAACCACCAGCTCACTAACCAGGGCCAGGGGGTAGCAGATGCTGGAGATGGGATATTTGGAAGGGATCCTGGGGATATTTATTGGATCCAGAGTTGGTTCAAGAAGATGATGTCTAGGGCTAGCTGTTCAAAATTATACCCTTAAAATATGTATATGCCCAGATGTGTCCTGCAACAGATCTGCTGAGAGATTCTGCTCAGCAACAGAGCACATGAAGGGCAGTGGGTCTGGGTTGGTGTTGCACATCACATTGCATTTGTAATACACGTGTGAGTGAACACACACACATCTCCAGGAGAATGTTGAGGCATCGCTGAGCTACACCCCTCCCCTCTCCCAGTGGCCCCTACTATGCTGCTTGCCTCACCCACTCTGGCTTCTTAAAGCCACAACTAATAGGCAAAACCCCTGAAAGGGTGACGATGTCCTTCCTGTTGTCACAGCCAGCTCCAGGTGACCCTGCATGTGGATTTTCAAAGCCCTTGCTTCTGGTCCTCCCTGCCTCTGAGCAGTTTCTGCTCAGTCATTTCTCCTCTTTGAAAGGGTCAGCTGAAATGAGAAGAAGGGAGAAATACCCAGGCTATACAAAGCTCTCTCTTAGAAATAGCTCTATTGAAAAGGTGGCTGGGAAGTGAAGGAGGCTGTAACCCTGATTCACACAGGTTCTGTGGCTTCAGGGATCATCAAGAGTTGGCTGATGGGGGCAGAACGGAAAGGGCCAGTCTCTTCTTGGGAGATGAATTTGGCAAGTAGGGGAAGGATGGCAAGATGATGTGTGCACTTGAATGAGCTCTTCCCCAAGAGTTGACTTGCTCCCTTAACTACTTGCCTGGGGATTTTTCTGGCTAAAGCTCCCATTGGGTCCCCCTCTTAGTCTGTACTTATTCCCTTGCCGTGGGTAGCCTGGAAGACACTGGCATGGCAGCCTAGCCGGTGGCTTCTTACCCACTGCTAATTGACTTCATGTTGCAAACTCACTTCTCTGTCCCCTGCAATACTACCACCTTCCATAGCCATCCCATCCCATCCAAGCTCTGCCACTATACAGCTTGCATCCCACTGACTTGACCATGTGACTGTCTTGAACATGTGTCTGTCTCATCCCTAAAGATCTTCAAACAATACCAAAAAAAAAATTTTACTTCAAAGAATTAAATCAGCCCTTTCACATATTAAGACTTCTGGGAGCAGCCTGCTACTTTTCAACTCCTGCCTGCTGCCTGTCTAAACCATACTAATCTAATTCAAGGTGATGTGGTCTTTGAGCATAAAGCAGAGCTTTCCATACCTGGACCATTGGCTCACATTTGTGGTCTGGCATGGACTCCCTGAGCAACCCGGTACCCACCTTGGAAATAAGTCTCATGACGGAGCAGCTCAGATGTAAGTTTGGCCAACTCACCCGTTCCCCAAAGAGGTGGCATGGATCAAAAAATGATTGGAACCAAAACCCCTATTCCTTGCTTGCCATCAATTTATATTCGACTAGTGTCTAATGAATGGAGACCATAAGCCTGCTCCCCGGCCCTGTGTGGGACTGATGAGGTCCGTTGTCATTTGAAGCCTGTAGCAAGCAAAGGAAAGACCAGTCACTACCACCAACACTAACAACTAACCCAGCTGTGCCTGCCTGACCCCTCACCAGCCTGCCTCTGTCCCGAAGGCCTACTACTGGAGGGAGAGCAGCTTGCTGAAGAACCTATGGGTGTCTCAGAAGAGACAGCAAGCCAGCTTCCCTGGTGACCGCCTCCGTGGCGTGGTGTCCCGCCTCTTCCCCTACAGCAACTACAAGCTGGAGATGGTAGTGGTCAATGGCAGAGGCGATGGGCCTCGCAGTGAAACCAAGGAGTTCACCACCCCAGAAGGAGGTAGGTCCAGCCCACAGCTCTTCAGGGTGGGGCAGGACAAGGGGAGCCCACACCTGCGGGCCTGGAGCAGCTCCAGCGTGATTCCGTGTGGACAGCACAAAGTGCCATGGTGATGCCTCAAGGAGCTGCTGACCTTCAAGCAGAGCTGCTGCAGCCATTCCCACAGAGCGCCATCGCCAAGGTGACCTGCCCTGATGGGATGTCGTGTCTCAAGAGAAGACCTGTGTAGTCTACTGACATGATGCCCAACAGCCTATGTGGATGAACCCCTGAGGGCACTGCAGGTGCCTGGGCTACCCCACCACCTCCTGAGGCAGAGGGCGGAACGTTCTTGACTGCCTGGAGCCATCTGATTCATTTACCAGCATCTGAGACCTTCACAGTTATCTCCCCCACGTTAAGATGCAACCATGCAATAGGCAGCCTGAGTGTGTGGCGGCTCTGCAGAGGGAGGCCCGGATGCAGCCTCTGCCTCCTGCAGGTTTATGGTTGGATCTGGTCCTAGGGTGCAGTTGCCCGCATGGTTCCTGTCCATCTCCTTGTCCTCGCCAGTATTCTAGTATTTGCTTTGCATTTGCAGTGCCCTCTTCTGTTTTTCCTCTCTCCCTTTTTCACTGTTGTTTCCCCCGTGTTTCTTTTTCTCTTTCTCCTGCCTCCTCTCCTTTGTTCTTTCTTCTTGTTTTCTCTGTTCCTGTCCTTCCCTCCCCCTTGGTTTGATTTTCATCATCGGCCTTCCCCACCACTCCCACTCTCCCACCCTTGCCAGGTGTTCCATCCTGAGCTGCTTCTCCTCACCCCTGACCCCAGCATTCTCAGCTCAGGAGCCTGGGCTTGCTGCCTGGACCCAGTGGTGAAAATCCTTGTGAGGATCAGGAACTGCAGCCTCTGTACAAAACAGCTATAAGGAGTTCCCTGCCTAGGAATGGCGCTGCCTGATTTGGAGGGATCTTTGCAGAATCCAAGCCTAATGTGTGCTGAATCCAGGGTAGTTGCTAAAGGAAAATTTGATTTACTTCTTTCCCATCTACATAGCAGAGTCTGAGCCATACTTGTCCTCAAACCTGGAGGAAACAATATCCTGGATGGGGCGGTGGGCTCTGGACACCTCATGGTTCTCCCGGGTTCTGGTTTAGCAGCACCCAGCATGGGGGTTGCCCAGAGGTCAATGCCTTCATACCTGTGCTTTGTTTTGTGTGTGTGTGTGTCTCCCTCATTCTCCCTGCTCCGCTCCCCACATCTACCCTGCTCTCTCCTCCTTCCCCAAGTACCCAGCGCCCCCAGGCGTTTCCGAGTCCGGCAACCCAACCTGGAGACAATCAGCCTGGAATGGGATCATCCGGAACACCCCAATGGAATCATGATTGGATACACTCTCAGATACGTGCCCTGTACGTTGCCCTTCTCTTGCGCTTAGAGAATCTGGGAACCCAAAACCCCATTCTCACTACTTTTCCTAAGGAATCGCGGTGGAAAGCCTAGGGGTGCAGAGGGCATTGTGGTGGGATGGAGGAGCCAAAGAAAAAGTTCCCCATTGGATTAGGGGAGGCAAGTGCTCTTCTTACATGGGTCTGCCTGCAGGGAGTTTCTAGTCTAATGGGTGAAATTGACAAGAACTTCAGTCTAATGAGGGAGACAACCATGGCCTTTAGGAATCTTTTAGTCTCCAGCACCTACCAGTCTAGGAGAGAGAGTTCCTCACCCAATGGAGTTGCCATCTGATGGGGCAGACAGTATGTGACAGAAGTCCTTGGGCGGTCAGGAGACACCTTAAAAAGATGTCATTCATGACAAGGCAGTTGTATGTAGCGCTGCCAAGTGACCATGGAGTGACTCCAATCGGGAGCCTGGGATGGAAAGACCTCGCCTCAAGAGCTTAGCGTCACCATGCAGGAACAGGAGTATCATTACATGTGAAACACTTTAAACCTTCTAAAGTAGGCAGTGGGAAGCTCAACTGGACAGGTGTTGTGTTGTTAACAGTTTTAATAGCCAACTGTATGCTTGTATGCTCTTCTGAATATCTCTGGGTCTGACCCCTTCACCTACTGAATAGGCTTTTTACAAAGGATGTGTTAACAATCAAAAGCCCTAGTGGTGTTGCCCTAGTTCTGTTTGAAAAAAAGACAGGAACTCGTTGAAAGGGTTTGGGAATCATAAACTGAATATTTTAGAATCAGCCACATAACTTGGCAGTGAGCTAAAGACAGTGGGATCTGTGAAGAAGTATTAACCCTGGGGTCTAATCAAAGAGCCAGGAGGGAGGCTTTGCCCAGTGCTCTGCCTTTGAACCAAGCCTTTAAGATCACTAAGCAGGTGCCACCATTTCCCCTTCCAGCAGAGTCAGGAAGATGTTCTCCTTCTCGCTGCAGATTATATAACATGTTGCTAAAGTTTAATTCCACTTACCTCTCTCTTCCCAGTTAATGGAACCAAAGTAGGAAAGCAGATCGTGGAAAACTTCTCTCCTAATCAGACCAAGTTCACGGTGCAGAGAGCAGACCCCGTGTCACGCTACCGCTTCACCCTCAGTGCCAGAACGCAGGTGGGCTCTGGGGAAGCAGTCACAGAGGAGTCTCCGGCACCCCCGAATGAAGGTAGGCACATGGGGGCAGCCCCTGGGGTGAAAGCCCCAGCTAATTCAGATGGCCTAGAGCGGCACACAGAGTGGTATCTTGCCTCCTGGGGTGGACAGGAAATGAGGCTGCGAGCCCTCACGCCCTCAATAGCAGAGAACCTGGCTTGTGTTCTGAGAGGTAGGTACTGGCATTATATCTCAGATCTTATCATTGCTGCGGTCAGACCTGGGGTCCCCACTTTGCCTTGATTTGCTCAGCTACTTAACATCTTATTTCTGCAGAGGAATAAGAAAGAGAGCAAGAGTGGAGAGAAAGCATTTTGGAAGTGTGATGGGGGACCCCAAAGAGACCTGGAATGCATTTATTTAAAAATTGCGTATTTATTCTGACATGTTTAAACTTGTTGCCTTCAAAGTACTCTCCATTTGACGCAATACACCTATCGAGGCACTTTTTCCATTGCTCAAAATCGTTTTTGAATTTGTCAATGCTGATGCCTTTTAGTGCTTCTGCTATTTTTGTTTCAGCTTTTCTACATGGGTACAGTGTTTCCCTCTGAACACTTTTTTTATCCAGGGAAACAAAAAAAGTCACTCGGGGAAAGATTAGGTGAATAAGAGGGTGGGACACAGGGGTCATGCTGTTTTTGGTTAAAAACACACTTGGCGTGGTGTGGGCAGGTGTGTTGTCATGGTGGAAGAACCAGTCACCTGTTTGCCACAACTCGGGACATTTCTTCCACAAATCGTGATGCAACCTTCTCAAAACTTCCAGATAAAAACTTTGGTTGACCATTTGCTCCAGAGGACCAAATCCAAGTGTACTCCAAGGGCCCTGCCCTCCAAAAGATAATTCCATGGGGGGGTCTTTGGGGGTCCCCCCTCGTAAATATGCCAGTGAATTCCAAAGAATAGCGAAGGTGATCATCTCTTGAGGCAGGCAAGAATAGGATTGAGACTGCCCGCTGAGGGCCCTGGGGACAGCTCTTCTTTTCCCTAAGGCACATAGGATCAAGAAGGTAGGGGAACCATCATCATTGACCCTGCTTGCTGGAACCATGTGTAGCGCAGAGAATGTGGTCCCTCCTCGCAACCTGAATCGGTGAGTTGACAGGCTGCGGAGGGGAAGAGGAGTGAGAAACAGCCATTTGCCAAGCCAGCTTCACAAGGAGCAAGTTCATCTCCTGGGTCCCGGCATCTTCAGCAGCGGCTCCTCCTCTGCGGGAGCTGCGCCTGCCTGAGGGCTCCACTAGGGGGAGCTCCAGGCTCAGCCGCACACAGACTGGCTTCAGCAGGGATGTGCAATTCAGGACCCTCTCTGGGATTTGAAACTTCAAAAGCTTCAATGTTGGCAGATCCTTGTGAAAAGCTGGGGACCTCTCTGCCTCTCCAGGGGTACAGTGGTCTATTCAACAGCCATTTCTGAGCATCCACAATGTGAGGTGCCAGTCTAGGAAGCTCACACCGTCTAAAAGGGGAGATATCCATAAGAATATAAAACTGTGTGTCTAAACGAGGGCAGCAGGCCAGGCACAGTGACTCATGCCTCTAATCCCAGTGCTTTGGGAGGTCAAGGCAGGAGGACCACCAAGGAGTTCAAGACCAGCCTGGGCAACATAGCAAGACCTCTACCAAAAAAATTTTTTTAAACCAACCAGGTCTAGTAGCATGCAACTGTAGATCCAGTTTCTCAGGAGGGTGAGGTGGGAGGATCTTTTGAGGCCAGGAGTTTGAGGCTGCAATGAGCCACGGCTGTGCCGCTGCACTCCATCCTAGGCAGCAGAGCAAGACCCTGTCTCTGAAATAAAAATGAATGAATGAGGGGAGTGCAGAGGAAGGGGATTCATTCTTCAAGGGAAGACTCCAAAGAAGAGGTGATGTGAATAGGTGTCCTTGAGGCTGACAACATGTTATAGTGTTTAGTGTTTTCTCCCAGAAGGCTCAGTCCCATGGCCTGACCCTGGCCCAAGTGGGGTCTCCTGAGCACCATCGCCACTTGCATCCCAGGAAGGCATCAGTGCTTCCTTCGCTGGGGCTGCCAGGTCCTGCTGCCTCACCCCGGGCTCCCAATGCAGCTTCATAAGTAGCCCCGCATCTCTCCTGGCCCACCTTCCCTGGCCAGTCGGGCAGCACTGAGGCGGGGAAAGAGGGCCTGCACAGAAGCTAGAGAAAGGCTGACATGACAATCTTCTCTACATCCCTCTCAGGTCTTATAAACCAGGAGTGAGTCACACAACAAGCTCCCTGGTGCACTCTTCCAACCCCCTCGGCACTCAGAAAGTTTATTAGGGCTGGGAGACTTTGAGGAACTGACTGATGTATGCCTGTTACCAAAGACCAGGCCATGATGCACTTTCTTGATGACTCAATTCTGTAAGGAGATATAAAGAAAGTCTCGCCTCCCTTCATATCTCCACCCCAGTGCAGAGCATCGAAGAAACAAAGCCCCTTTGTCCAGCCCCAGAGGCCACCACAGCAAAAGTCCTGTGGCCCCAGGGGACTAGAAGACAAAAAGAGACTTTCTTCTTAGGGACTTGCTGAAAATTCAGGAATTCCATGTAGGGCTCTCAGTCCATACTTGGGTTTCCAATTTCATAAAATCCAACTGGTGGGAAAGAATTGGGGCCATAGGCTTTATTCTTCAACGTTGCTGACCTTCCAAGGCTGTGATAGTGATGGTGTGAGACAGGGGCAGTCAAAATGCCCCTCTCCTATCTACCCAGACACTATCCAGCATCTTCCCCTGAAGATACAGGAACCATCCTCTTGACTGGGGCCGGTATCCCACACTACCTACACCTTATACCCTCAATTTTTGGCATCATGGAGGGTCACCCAACTTTCTTAAAGACCATGCCAATCTAGCCAGGCAGGACATGCCATCAGGGAAAGAGCTGGGGATGTAGTACTCTGGGTAGATGGTCTCTGCTGCCACCTCTTAGATGACCTTTAATAGAGGTAAAAAGAGTATATTAGAAGGTCTTCAAGATCCAGCTGGAAAGCTGCCTGTAAGATCATGCCTGACTCCAGTAGAGTTGACCATGACCCCCAAATGCCAGTTGGCATCCTCGAGGCTACAGCTAGCACCTGGCCACACCATCTGCATCAGGTTTGGGTTGGAACCTTCTCTGCTTGCTTGTCCTGTGGTTTCACTTGTGCTGTTTTCTCTTCCCTCTCTCATCCTTTCTCCCTCTTTCTGGCCATCTTGGGCGCTGTGTTCTGAAGCTGCTCCAACCGCAGGTACCGTACCAGCAGCGGAGGTAATGGGCATGGCATGGGGCATCACAGGTGGAGCCCAGCCCAGCTAGGGCGAATGAGGAGGGAGAGACTCGGGCTGAAGGCATGCTCCAGACTCACCCTTTCAGGGGCTGGTAAGCCAGACTGTCCAGGAGGAAGTGTGGAGGAAGGGGCCGGAGGAGATCAAGCCTGTTCTCCCTGTTTGCTTGCTATTTGCCCCCTGCTGAGAATGATGGCTCAGAAGGGGTCCCCCACACATGGGCGCCTGACCCGCTCTCCGGAGCTGCAGTTTTTTCTGACACTGAGTAGATTACTTCCCGTGAACCACCTGAGCCCTCCCTAGGCTTGACATCTCAGAGCACAGAGTGTCTGCAGCCTTCGGGCGGCCAGCTGTGGCCCTAGAAGGCATGCTGCAGTGGGGGCAGGGACAGTGGCTCCTGACTGGTCTGCCATCCCCTGAAAGGGTGAGCGCGCTGTGCATGCTGGTCGTGCATGCTGCATGGGGGCCCAGCACCCGCTCTGCCCATGACCGTGGGTTCTAGTCGGTGAGAACAAGCAAGCATGTCCTCAGATAGGGCCAGGGCTCCAGGACCTGGAGTCTCCGTGGGCTCTGTGGGCTGATTACCTCCTCACCCTTCAGAAACTCAGCTTCGCAAAGTCTTCAGCGTTAAGAACAGTCTCCACTCTCGGGGTTGGGGACGTAGATATACAGCAGAAGTGAGGCTCTGGGTGGGCAGGTCCTGGCTTAGGGGGTGACCGGCTAACCAAGTTCCTCCTCTCTAGTCCTCACATCATGGGCTTGAGGACTATCCAGGGGCTCTTCACCAAAGAGGGTCTGTTCCCAAATTGGAGAGACTGGGCAGGGGTCTTCAGGGTTCCCTTCCCCACCCTCTTCTGAGCCTGAACCACATTAGGCAGGAAATGAGAGCAGGGCTGGCAGTACAAAGTCTGTGAAGGGCTCACCAGAGCCTCCTTAAGCTCCAGGCAGCTGGGTAGGACTGAGAACAGGCAAGGATTCTGAGGGTGGACTTAGAGGGAGGATGCCACCCTGCCCAGCTTGGTTTCTTCCCCATCTTCCCTCGTTTATCCTCCACGCCCACCCTAGGTTGATTCTGTTTCTGTTGCATACCCTGCTTCCTTCAGCTTTTGTGTATTTTGCAGCCAGAGCTATGGGTGGTGACCTGCCGCCATCTTTCCCTGCCCCAGTCCTCTCCAATACCCCCACCCCTAGGAACCCAGGCCAGCCGACCCAGTAGCTCCCCACAGTTTGAACACCCCTGCAAGGATGTGAAGCGGAGAGGTTTGTCCTGGGTTTGGGAGCCAGAGAGAGAGCCATTGTTGCCACGTGGGGAGTTCCCCTGACTTCCTGGTTTGAGTTTATATAAGAGCCTCTCCTGTGACTAAGGGGTGATGCAGGGAGGCGAATCAGCTAGAATTTCATTGGTAAAGCAGCCCCCCCCCCCCCCCCGTCCACCTACTCTACTCTGGCACCCTGGGGCCCAAGGCAGGTGGGCCTGTGCAGGGAGTCTGCCTTGTTCAGTGGGCATCTGTGCCAGCCTCTGCCACCCCTCTCATGAGTGGATAAGAGGTGTCGTTCCAAACACCCACTTCCTACTTCCCGTTTAGGAAAGATCCAAACTCATCCTGTTATGCAGAGTGAGCTCAGGGTCTCTGTCCGTCAATCAAATGTGTTTCCTAGGCTCCAGCTTCCACGTGACATGGTGGTAGAGGCAGATGGCACTTTTTGGAAATAAGATGTGCTGATAACATCAGCGGTTCTCAGCGTTGAATGCATCAGAACCTTCTGCACAATGTGCAGGTGCCAGGCAGTGGAGCTCAGGTTCCATGTTTGACGTGGGCCCAGTGTCCAGCCCACTGCTGTCTTCCCTCTCGTCCTCTCCAAACCTGGACTGTTTCCTCAAAATGATCTGTTTGTATCTCACCCAGTGAAGATAATCCCTCTCATCCACCTGTATCCGCAGTCTCTCAGGATTGCTGCCCATCTGTCTGACAATCTGTGATTTGGCCAGGGAAGTCCATGCGCCATGTGGACATTTTCGAACTGAACCTTCCACCTTGGAATGTCCAGAAACTTCTGTCCTCATCTTTGACTCAGCTTAGATCTGCAAATGCTTGACTGGGTTCCCGATAGGTGCCCAGCTCCATGGCATATTCTGAGGACAGAAGGATGAATGAGACATATTATTTCTCCTCGGTGTTCTCCATCTCCTCCATGGTGCTCCCTGCAACTATCCTGGAAACCCATAGACTGTGGCTGGGGTGCCCTCCAGTGTGCGTTAGGTGACCTGTAAGGTTGACACTGCCTTCCAGTAGGTATCCCATGCTTCTAGCCCACCCAGGATCCCACTTAGGTAATGGAAGGTCCCTGCCCTCTCCTCTCAGTTGCCAGTCCGGTGGTCTCCACCAAGCACTGACCAGGATTATTTCTGAAACCATAGTTCCTACTGTGGCTAGAATGGCATTCTGGCCCAGTAGCATGACTGCCTTGCCTGTGGTTCCTTCTGTAAGCCCTACTCCTGGGCTTTGTTGCCCATCTATCCTCTGCCCCAGCTCAGCCCCAATTCAGATTCAAATCATCTGAATCTCCTTTTACCTGAGTGATGGACAGTTTTCCCCACAGAAAACTTGTCCTCTCTCTCCCACCTGTACCAGCCCTCTGACAGCTCATTCACCTGACTCATGTGCCTTCCCTTGGAGTCTTTCCTTCTGTCCTCTGTCCTCCCTGTCACACTGGTGGCCTTGCCTATCCTTGGGAAGATAAATTGATTTTCCAGCAGTGACCTCAGCCAGCTGAGGTTGTGTCCTCCATGGTAACTTCAATGGCTGTTGCCCTGGGGAGGCTACCTGGGAAGGGGCGCCTCTCATCGTCTCTCATCAGCCAGAGAGAAGCAACTAGAGGTCGCCACTGTCAGAGAGAAACACTTCCTTCCTGCCGTGCTTGGTGGAAGTGACCATAGGGAGAAGTTACAGTGTGGTGTGGAAGCCATTTCTCATCCTTGCCCCTGCCCCTTGGGGCCAGGTGAAGAAAAAGCTGTCACCTGGCCTCTCTCGGCATCTCTGTCCCCTGGGCTACTCGCTAGAACATCCTGCACGTTTGGCCCCAGCTGGGACTCAGTGTGAGTGTCTGTGTCTCTGCATGTCCAAGGGCCCAGGGGCCACATGAGAGTACATATAGCTTTGAGGAAGATTGACTTGGATTTGGGGGACTAGGGAAATGAAACAACCCCATAGCTGCAGAAGGGAAAGCCCAGGTCCCTGCAGACACAGTGTATGATGATTCAAGTTAAAAGGGGGAGTTTTCTAATGGTGACTTTTAGATAGTTATGCAAAAGGGATGCCCTGTGAGCATCTCATGTGCCAGAAATTATTAGAAAATATGCTACTGATAAGGAACTAAATCTGAGCAGTCCTGCCTGGATGGACAAGATAATTTCTTCAGGTTCCTTCCAGGAGCTCAGAGCAGCAGAAAGAACCCATGTGTGTCCATGGCCTCGGGAACTGCAGGGGTTAGGCCTGGGAGAGAGCTAATCTCTGCCTCGTGGGTCTCAGGCTTTTCCATGTATGTGCACGTGTGTGTGTGTATGTGTGCTGGTGGGTGAGGATAAGTGAGTTCCTTCATGCTGAATGCTTCTAGCACTGAGCTTACATCTTAGGCCAGGGGCCACCTTGGACTGAATACAACCCTGAATAAGGAATATGGAAGAAAGAGTTGCCCTCATACCCCCTCTCCCCATTCCCTCCTGATGTCTACAAGCTGACTATGGTTGGGGGAATATAGAATTGTTGGCTTTAAACTTGCCCGGGAATCTCTGGAATGTATATGGGCATACTTAGTTGCCCAGTGTGACTTCTGTGGTCAGCACCCTCAGGGCCCAGTAACACCTCTGATCTTACAAGTGGGAAAGGGCTGGGATGCCAGGAACATTCCCTCCTCCTCTTTGGGAGACTTGTAATGTTGGAGACCCAGGGGAATGAAAGGGCTTTTGTTGGTCAGGCTCTGGTTGAAAGGCTTAGGATCACTTCATTCTCCCCTGAGAAAAGCTCTCTGGCAGTTCTCTCTCTGGCATCCCTCCCTGACCTAGCCCCTGTCTGCGGTGGAGGAGCATGGGGGAGAATTGGGCGGGGGAATATTTTCTTGAACTTCTGGTGATTTGAGGAAGGGTAACTCTAACTTGGGAGTTTAGAGTTACCTGCATATGTCTTAAGGTACCTACCTAATGCCCCAGTAGAATTGACACTAGAAAGTGGACTGTGGTCAGATCACAGGAGATGGAATGCAAGGAGAGGTGGCTCTGTCTCTCTCCGATTTTCCCCATCATTCTTACTAAGCTTTAGCAGATATTGGAACTACAGAGTAAGGAGCCTTTTGTTAGCTTCCACGGCCTTCTGTAGAAGGAAAGAAGGCCTGTGAAAAAGTTGTCACATGTATAGACTTAGTGCCCCAGAGATGATCAAATGAAAGGGTATCTTTGGATGAAAGATGGGAGATGTGAGAGGATTAGCCCAGATCTGAACTATTTTTGTGGTCCAGATGAGGATTTATGCAGAAAAAAGCCCAGCAGGACCTCACTTTTGGCCTGGGACTTCTCCGTCTTCTGTGGGCTGGGAAGATGGTGCTCTCCAGCACAGGCCACACTGTGATTCCGTCAGTGCCCTTCTCCTGTGTTCTGATGTGAACAGAAGGGACTTGGAGTGCCTGGACCCCAGTTTTCCTAGAGAGAAAGACCATTATTGAAGTCGCGGTGGATTGGAGTAATTGCAGGAAGGGCCACCAATGGGCAGAGCAGAGAGAGGGAGGGAGTGGAGGCAGGAGAATGAATGAGAAGAGACAAGAACTGGGAGAGGCGAGTGCAGGTGGGGTGACTGCAGGCCTACCGAGCAGAGTGGAGATTGTTCCCTCCCTGTTGTTGGGTCTGGGTGACTGTTTGGGCTCAAGCAAGTGTGACATAGGGTGATTCTGGAGTGAGTGGTTGGGAATGGCAGGCTGCCCTGTGCCCCTGCCGGACAGGGCCCCAGCTGCCCCCCATCTCGAGGCCCGGGCTCCAGGGCTGGACCCAGCTGGTGCTGCTTTGGCCTGTGTCTGGGTGGCATTTGGCCTGGGACTCCATGCCATCGGTGGGGTCTGAGTGATTCTGCGTGTGCCTCCTTCCCATCCTCATCCTCGCCCTTGGCTGGGTGCATGCTGGGTGCTTCAAGCAACACAGACCATGAGAAGAAAATGAAACGCACACAGGCTTCATTCTCTTCCTTTCCCATGGCTGTGTCTCCCGTCACTGTGATCCATCTGACTTAGTCCGTTGTGCTTGGGGAGGCATCCGATGACTAAGCTACATCTCCTCACTGGGCTGCCTGCCTTGCACGCGGGGGCCGTGCGTCCAGGCAGGACATAGCCAAACCAACCAGACTCGGCTGTTTTACATTTCCCTCTCAGCTCCTCCCACGTTGCCCCCGACTACCGTGGGTGCGACGGGCGCTGTGAGCAGTACTGATGCTACTGCCATTGCTGCCACCATCGAAGCCACAACAGTCCCCATCATCCCAACTGTCGTACCTACCACCATCGCCACCACCACCACCGTCGCCACAACTGCTACAACCACTGCCGCCACCACCACCACGGAGAGTCCTCCCACCACCACCTCCGGGACTAAGATACACGAATCCGGTACTGCGCATCACCCATGCTCCCCTCCTGGCCTGCCTCCCCAGTCGTGTCCCCAGATAGGAGGTGGGATCTGGGGAGGTGTTTACCAACACCTCCCACTGTGTCTCTTTAGGAACCTCACGTGACCGGACCCTCAGTCCTATAGCCTGAGGCCCACACGCACACACTCACTCCTTGGATGGTCCACCAGCCAGTACCCCTGTTCTAGCCTCAGATCCCTGTTCTTCAACAAAGGGCCAAGTTCTTCGGGCAGGACCCCCAGGTCCCAGATGTCAGGACTGCCTCCAACTACATGTCATTCAGCCCAGGGCTGATCACTCTGACAGGGAGAGAGTATGAGAAAGGAAAGAGGACCTGACACTGGCCCAAGAGAGTTTCCTGCTCTAGCCATGTCCATGTTCAGCAGGACCGAGGCTGAGGAGCAGGGAGTGGCTGGCCAGGCCAGGAACTCTGTTTCCAGAACCCTGCTCCTTTTTTGCCCCCGTTTCCCCAAAAAACACTCACAGACTCTTCTTTTAAAGTCGGAGCTCCCAAGAAACAGTATTGCCAAGGAGTCTCTGAAGGCCCAAAGATGTTCCATCGCTCTTCCCACTCACATTCCCTATGTCCCCAAATGCAGACATGGAGGGAAAATTGCTTTCATTCTCAGGGCCCCTGGTAAGAATCGGTCCCAGGGCTGGCCCGCTGAGCCAGGAGAATGTGCTGTTCCTACATCACGCAGCCAGGCCAGGAAGCTCTGTTCTTCAAGCATGAGGAGACCCCTGGGAAATTCAGCAATACTACTAAGCATTGAGCATCAGTCTTTTATTACCACCAAGGGGAGGGGCTCCAGCTTCCTGAGCTCACAGACCAGCTGTAAAATCAACTTGAAGTAGCCAGCAAGGCTGGAGGAAGTGCCTGGAGCTATTCTCCAACGCTGTAGAGTTGTGGGTCCCCACCCATCATGACCTCTGTTTCACGGGCAAGTCCCTTCACTTTCTGAGGCCTCTGTCTCCCACCCTATCCCACTTTTCTCAACCACCTGAGTGAGGACGGAGGCTTAGTGCACATGTGAGTATTTTTTTTAACTCAATGACATGGAGTTTGGTGAATTGTCAGGGGAGACAGGTGATGCGCAGCTGATGTGATGCACCTCAGACCCTGAAGACGCTGCTTTGCTTTACAGGTGCAATCTGGAATTTAAACAATAGGCACTTTAGGAAAAACCTGGCTGATGAGAAATCTGCTGGGCTATTAGAAGCTGCCACCAGCAGGTTGGTGATTGGTATTCTTTGGGGCCACAGTGAGGCATCTTTTTCATTAAAGTGGGGCTTTGTGTCCTACAAGTGTTTGGAGTTCCCAGGAAAGATGCACAAAAGACGAAGAAAGGGGGGGGGCTCTTGCTCCCCAGCAAAAAGCTACTTTCCTTCTGGAAGAATTGGCCTTACAGCCCCAGACTATTAGACATAGTCCCAAGTTATAGAACCCCAAGTTCTAACTGTATCTGAGACACTGTGGAAGTCATGGCCATGGCCATGATCTTATCTAGACCTTCGGGACACCCCTCAAAATCCTCACTTTCCTTAATGTGGCCGAAAGGCTCTGCTATCCAGGATTTTAAAAATGAATTTTCATCTTTATCATGTCTTACATCTTAGGACAAATTGTTTCATAAGTTTGCTTTTCTCGGGGTGAAATAGGCCTTATTATTTGTCCTCAACTTGTCTTTTTCGGATTTCAGGAGATGCTCCCTAATTCCTACATTCCAGGAGTCAGTGGGACAATCCATGCTTCCCTTCACTGACCCTTTTTGTGTTTCTAGGTATTGATAGCTCACCTTTTTGATCATTCTCTTTGAACTTTTCAGTTCTTTCGGGTCATCCTCTTGATTTCTCTGTGTTGCAATGCCTTCTTCCACCTCCAAGTCATTTTGGTTCACCCATCTCTTGACCTTTTCTAAAAGTATTCCAGTTCTCGTTCCCTTTAAGACAGCCAGATTTGAGTCAGTATTGTATTGGTGGTCAAACTGCTTAAATACAAACTCTGTAGCTATTTACAGGACTCAGAACTATGAAGAAGAAACTCACGTCCTCAAATCATGACTAACCATAATTCATTCCCGCTAGCAAGAGCCATTAAATTCCAAGGAGCTGGGATTTGGGGTGGCTTAAAGCAGCCAGTACAATCGGAGCACCTAACAGACAAGTAAGGAAGCCTACCTTCTGCACTCCCCATGGAGAACACCCTGTGGTGCCATCGATGGACTCTTGGCCTCTCACTAACAGGAATCATTCACCTGGGGCAACCAGCACCTGACAAGGTTGTGGTGGAGAAGGCATTTCTTTGAAGTGAAAACCAGGAAATCTTTTATCATTTCCCCAGCCCTGCAGACCGAGTCACATGTCAAATAGATAATGAATAAATGCATCACCATTGTACTCTATTCATTTATTTTTGACAAGTGAGTTGGTGACAGTGCCCCCTTTCATGCTAATAAAATATACAGGAGCCACACTTGTAAAGTCTTTGAAACACAGGGCTTCATGCTAGTACTCCACTATTAAATCTTTGCTGGAAAATGGGGTAATCAGACTGCTGGGACTCTTGAAAAATTATTACATTGAAGATTAGTGCCATTCTCCTGTGCACAGGCTATTGTTTCAGACAGCTCATGGCTTTGATAAAGTAGCTCCCTGCTCATAGGAACTAGATCATTAATGTTCTGTGTCGTGTGGAGATCAAGCCTCAAAGACTTGGAGGTGCTGAGAAACCAACAGAACAGGATTCTTCTGGTGCCTGGACCACTGGAGGCTGGTTGTCAAAAAGGAGTTATCTTCTCTCCGTCCTCCCTAGCCCATGAGAGAGAGAAAGGATTCATGCTGTCTCTACTTGGGAGCCTGTGGCTCCAGGCCCCAAGTCACCTTAGGCAACCTGAGGCTGTTTGACACATCAGCCAGGCTCTGCCTGACCAAAAACAACCCCGGGGCTCCTTAGAACAGGGTCACCTGTCCGGATTACCATTCTCCTCCTCCAGCTTCAAAAGCCCATTAAAGTTTCTTCATATTTGGTCCTGTCTTTCCTGCAAATCTCATCAAGACTCTTGCTTAGTTTTTAAAGAGAACTCTCTCCTTCCTGTAGCACTTCTGTGGTTGAAGAGAAAGAGGCTGACACTTCTTCTCTGGCCTCTTTCCTTACACTGTTCAGTTCCATGACAAGGATCCGGAGAGGCAATGAGTCCATGGTAGAGCCTCAAATGGCACGGATCAAATCCACTCTTTCGTCCCTAACCCCATCTGTGTGGACATGTAGACGGTTTCCAGCTCTCCCTCACATACAAGTCTTCCTGACTGCACCTGCTCGTTCCTGGATGGCGACCTCTGGCCTGGCCACTAAGGCTGCAGCTTGGAGCTCTGTCAGGCCCTGTGCACAGTCATTTCTGACTCTACCCTTTCCTAAGTGACCGTGTGTGTAGGTGTGTGTGT
>CAUYQG010197870.1:0-43227 GCA_963574415.1 Tarsius wallacei | reverse complement strand
GCTTTGTGCTCACGTGAAAGTCTTGTGATTTAACCCGTGAAAATTTAGGATAAAAGGAGCATGGAAACCTCCATTAAACGGCTTCTGCTCAATCCATTGAACAGTGGTCTGTTCTCTTTCTTTCTCTTTCTTTCTCTCTATATCTATCTCTTCTGCAGAATCGGCTCCTGCACTAGACGGGAGTCTAGCCTCAGAATCGGCTCCTGCACCAGACAGGAGTCCAGTCTCTTTGTTCCCCAGGAACAATCGCTGACACCACCACACCTTCCAGGGACACTAAATCTTTTCACAGGGGCTGGGTCCCCACAGTTCATGACCAGCCCGGGCAACTTGGCGAGACCTTGTCTCTACAATAAATCAAAAATTAGCCAGGTGTGGTAGAGCACGCCTGTAGTTCTGGCTACTTGGAAGGTTGAGGTGGAAGGATCGCCAGATCCCAACAGGTCGACTCTGGGGTGGCCATGAGCATGCCACTGCACTCCAGCCTGGGTGACAGAGTAAGACTCCAACTCAAAAAAAAAAAAAAAATATATATATATATATATATATATGTATATATATATATATTTCAAGGTTGATAGAACTCCTTTCACCAATGCTTTATTAGAAAGCCTCAATGAAGAGGGTGGCCTCTGAATCCTTCCAGAGGATATAGGGTGGGAAAGTCATACACTGGATTAATGCATAAGTTTGTAATGTTTTTCACTTACCCATGGAATACAAATGTTGCACCATGGTTGACTGGTCACAGTTCATCACATTTGCCAATTCTTGGGTTGACTGATGTGGGTCATCATGGATTAAGGCGTTTAAACGGTCTTCATCAAAGCCTAATGGAGAATCACCCAGGACAGAGTAGCCCTCTTGGAAACCACAGAAACATTTTCTTGCTATGCTTTCCCCATGGCATTCTCCCCATTCACGGCACAAATGTTTCAAGCTGCCTCCCCTACCTTACTCCTCTGTTAAATAGCAGAACATGTTGGAAATGTTCATTTTTTTCCTTTTGACACTCCATTTCTTTAGCCCACAAGTAGCACTAATTTTTTTCAAATGTGCAAAGTGCAAGGCATATTTACAATGGATGTAGCTATGAAAAATGTGCTACTACAATATTACAGGAATAAGGGATTTGATCAGGGAATTAGCATTTTCACAAAATGTGAGAGGATCTGGGAAGTGAATGAAAGTGAATGAAAGAAAAGAGAAAGACACAGGATCAAAAAAATTCACTAACCACATCACTCTAAAGCTTTTTTTTGCTAAATGTAGATGAAAGACTGAGATGTTACCTGACATAAGGTCAGCAAATGCCACGTATTAAAGTGAATCCTGTAAAACAAAAGATGGCTGTGGTGCCAGTTAAATTCAGGGCAACCTAGAGGCCTATGCCCCTTAACCCCACTTAGAAAACTGGATATGACTTATTGAATTAGGGGATTCTCAAAGCCAAACAGATGTATCAGCAATTATGATTTTCCTGCCTGATCCCCATCTTTGGGAGTATTGGAAACGATGTCTGTGTCTTGTATCCCCTGATCCCTCTTTCCCCTTTTAGTCATGTCTAAGTTGTTTTAAGGAGAAAAACCCTTGGGTTGGGGGCGTAGCGTCTGTATTCCTGGAGGACCACAATTCCTATGTTAGAATTTTCTGGAAACCTCAGGGAAATGAGGGACAAAAACCTTCATGGTTTTGTTTAATACAGGTACCCAAATTACTATCATAACTGGTCCAGTGGGGGAGAAGGGGCACCCATATTCAACTTGGAGTATGGGCAAGGTAACTGGTAGGGGAGGGAGATAAATATATCTTTGTGACTAGGGCCTCAATCTGATGCACTGTGAGCATGGCTTCTACTTCAAATGCGTTGTTATTGGAAGACATCCCACACACAAATACTAGCAAGGATGGTCCCATTGAGGACATGCTAAATGTAGAGATAGTGGTGTGACGTGTGAAATGCTCCCCAACCTGTCTCCCTGTCCCCTGCTTATGGGTTGCTTAGCCACTGACCACAGTGTTAACCTGTACTTGAACTCTGTGCTCCTGGAAAACAGTGACAGTTAAGAAATCCCTCCATCCTATTGTATTCTAGAAAGTGGCTTACTGTAAAGAACCACCAACTCTGTGAATAACTTCTTTGTTTACCTATGACAAAGCTAGTCCTGGGCCCTCTAAATCCCATTATTGGGCTAGGCACAGTGGCTCACATCTGTAATCCCTGCACTTTGGAAGGCCAAGGTGGAAGAATCTCTTAGGGCCAGAATTTCAAGACCAGCCTGGGCAACTTAGCAGAACCTCACCTCTACAAAAACTTTTTTTAAAAAGTAGCTAGACTTGGTGGTGCATGCTTATATTCCTAGCAAGAATCTTGGGAGGCTGAGGCAGGAGGATTTCTTGAGCCCAGGAGTTGGAGGCTGCAATGAGCTATGATTGTGCCACTGCACTCCCGTCTGGTTGAGGCCCTGTCTCTAAAAATTCAATCAATCAGTCCATCCATCCATCATCCATCCATCCCATTCTTTGCTTCAAATAATTAGTTGAACTATTTGTCCCTATAGACTAATCTGGACAAAATACTCTCTAAATTTGACCCAACTTTATGCATCTCTTTGTCGCATAGGTTGCTGGACTTTGATCCACCCTCAGCCTGAGCCAGCACTGGAATATGAAATAGTCCTTCCATAACAACCCCTCTTGAAAATTGGCCACAAAGAATGACATTCCCTGATCAACTGTCTCATCATTCTGTCTGCTCATCTCACGCCCCACACCAATTTTTTCTAGGCTTGTTTACTCCTCCCTATAAGAAAAAAGCCCTTTTCTGCTTGACCTTGAGCTACTTTGCAGATCATATGGTTGGCACATTCTTACTATTGTAATAGTCTCCCTGACCTATTGCAATAGTCCCTTTCTTCCTATGCGTCTTAGTCCATTTGGGCCGCTATAACAAAAAAAATCATAAACTGAGTAGCTTATAAACAACAGAAATTTATTTCTCATAGTTCTGGAGACTGGGTAGTCAAAGATTAAGGTGCTAGCTGATTCGGTGTCTGGTGAGGTGAGGGCCCACTTTCTGTTTCTAGATGACAATTTCTAGATAACTAATCCCTTTCATGTGGGCTTCACCCCTTGAGCCAATCACCTCCTAAAGGCCCCACCTCCTAATACCATCACCTTGAGGATTAGGGTTTCAACATATGAATTTTGGGGAAACCACAGCACTACTGTAATAGTCTTTTCAAATAAAGTTTTCCTGTATCTGAGTGGATTTTTCTTTCCTTTCTGCCTTTCTTTTTTCTTTCTTTCTTTCTTTTTTTTTTTTTTACTTGCCACCACTCACTTATATAGGAAAAAATCACTTAGACTTTTATTGCACTGCCCAAGGGGAAAGGGTGGGCAAAGAGGGCAGAGGCACTTGTTTACTGTGAGGGAGTAAGAAATCCATCTGGTTCCAATCACCCTGTGTGTACGTTCAGGATACAATTAATAAAGATGGACAGTAAAAACCCAATGCTAAGAGACATAACTCAGCAAAGAAGAAATCATAATGTAAATGAGAAGAACATAATTGAGAACCTAATGAAAACAAACCATATGTAGAAACGTGTGTTAAGACAGCATGTTGAAGAAAATGCAAATATTACTTTCCTTTCTTAATGTTAGAAAAAAAAAAAAGCTGAAAAATCCATGAGCTAAGCATCCAACTGAAAAAGAAAGAAGAAAGAAAATAACAAAGTCACAGCAGAAATTAATAAAGACTGCCATATATTAGAATAAACAAGGCCCAAAGTTGAGATTCAAAAGGAGTAATGAAATTGACAAGTTAGGCAAGCTTGATCAAGGAAAAAAAGAGATGGTATAGATAAACAATATGAGGAATTAAAGAAAAAGTTATACCCAAGCATTGGTTTTAAAACATTGAGAAAATTTATGCCAATAAATTTGAAATTGTTGATGGAAGAGCGTATTCCTAGAAAAAAAAATCTTAGTAAATAGGCTCAAGATTATTTATATCATGGTCTTTTAACCTTTGAATAAATTCAATCAATAGTCAAAACACTTCTTCACAAATAAAGCACCTAGCTTAGAGTTTTATTGGTGAGTTTTGTGAAATATTCAGTTTTTCTTTGAATTACAGTTTTACAGAAAATAGAATATAAAGCTCATTACCAAAATCTGACAGTGATAATACAAAAAAGATAACCAATCCCACTCATAAACATTAAAAACATTAGAAAATTACAGCCAGTGAATATTAAAAATTGAATATATCACAATAAATCTGTGCTTAATATCAGGAATGCACAGCAGTCTTGACTTTAGAAAATAAATTTGTAGCCGGGCTCGGTGGCTCAGCCTGTAATCCCGTGCCTTGGGAGGCTGAGGTGAGTGGATTGCCTGAGCCCGCGGGTTCGAGACCCGCCTGGGCAACTTGGCGAGACCTCATCTCTACAATAAATCAAAAAAATTAGCCGGGCATGGTAGTGCGTGCCTGTAGTTCCAGCTACTTGGAAGGCTGAGGCGGAAGGATCACTGGAGCCCAGCAGGTTGAGGCTGCAGTGGCCGGGAGCGGTCCAGTCTGGGCGACAGAGTGAGACTCCAACTCAAAAAATAAATTAAAAAAATAAAAATAAATAAAAGGAATGACTTTTCCAAGACCTCTGATTAGTGGAGAAATGCTAAGTAAACTGCCTGTCCTAACAGGTTTGACTATTACACTTGACAATATTTGAACTTGACTATCTGCTTATTAACGTTCTACCTACTCATTTTCATGTATAGTGTTCATCTTTACATATAAGTGTTCGGTTATATGAAGATTCAATGCATTCTCCAAATGTCAGCTATTTACTATATTAGAAATATAAGATTTTGAATAGTTAATGTTCCTTGAAGAGAAAATGAGAATAATGGCTAAAAAAAAAAAAAGGTCTCCTCTCCCCCCCAAAAAACACCATTGGCCACAGCTAAATTTGTGAAATACAGAGTTAGGTTTTTCTCAATCTTCAATCTGCAGTGTGATTTTTGTCCCTATAGTTCCACTTGCCTCCTTCATTGGTGTCACTGAGGATTAAAGAAGCACTTCATAGCAGTGTAGAATTATTAAAATTAAATGTGTGGCGAGTCTATAAAGGTTATAGGATTGTGGCAGTTCCTTCTTCAGAACGTTTTGCAAATTAGTCACCTAATCAAGGAGAACCTTGGTTTCCTGTGGGGATTCTGTCCTAATTCCAAATGACAACTATTTCTTTGGGTCAAATGCCTACTTCAGCACCCTGTGTACCCTGTTTCCTTTCTTCTAGATCTACCCATCCTTGACTTTACTTACCAACTATTTCATCCACATTCCTTTCTGCCCACCTTTTCTTTGTCATATACCTATCAAGGGCCACTCAATCTAAATAAACCCTGCCTGTGGCATAAACCAGATGGTGGAGATGATCCAGCATTTGATCAATCCAATGGGAGACGCTAATATACTGTGAGATGAACTTGAGATTAACCTGGTAGAGGTCTTGACTTTGAAACTAGGTGGATGTGTAGGACATTAGCAAACAACTGAATCTCTCCAATCCTGACTATCCATTTAAAACTAAAATAATGTAGTAATTGCTTAACTCATAAGAATACTTTGAAAATTAGTATTGAGTACACCAAGTAATGCACAGTTATCTCTGATTTTTACAAAGGCCTTGCAAACCCTTTATGTATTGATTGATTGATTTTATATTTGAAGAAAAACAAATCTCCAAAGGACAAATAGCTCAGAACCACAATTTTAATCCAGCAAATTTTTCTTTTTTTTTTTAAAGTTGAGAAAGCAGGATTTATTGAGAGGACAAGAAAGCTCCCACAGTGGGAGAGGATCCGAGGGGGTTGCCCCAAATCTTTCTTTTATATACCATATTCTTTCCCCATATGAGACAATGTGCATGGAAGCACTTTGCAAGCAGTAAGATTTTTAAGAGGCTTATTATTTGGATAAGATTATTTGAGTCTGGACAAGCTTGACCCTGAAAGGCATGTAGAGTAAGACTATGCCTTAACACTTTACAGAGCAGAACAGGTTGGCAAGAATTCGAGTAATGAGTCAGAGTAATTGCCTCTGTCACATCATACACATCATGAAACCAAAATCTAAGGAGTTTGTTACATACAAATCAGGAAGATGCGCATGAATTTCAAATGATCGACATACATAAAGCAGAATATATAAAAGACAGATCAAAGAAGAGAGTATAATTCTAGACATGATAGGTGTAGAGACTCTTAATTATCTCTCCCATAATCTGATTTCTAGCTTACATGATTCCAGTATCATCTGCCTTTAATAAAGGGAAAAAGTATATTTAACCCAGTTTTCAATACTTTTCAAATTAGGTTACTTTTATAGTTTTCATTTTGTGTTTAAATATAATAATGATAACAAGAATTAGATAGAATTGGGAAAATTATAGTAGTTAATGAATTTTTATGACTTTAGAATTTTTTCTAGTAAAAAGATAAATATAAAATATGTTACAAATTTCATAGTTAATCTAACTACTTAAAGTGTTATACTCTGAACTAGAATATCTGTTTTGTTATTCTAAAAATTTGCCTTAATAAGTCACCAGTTCCAACTTGACCTCAGGACCGTGTTGGCTACCAGATCTATACAGGGCAATTATTAAGCAAGTAAAGTTTCAATTTGTCTCCCTTTCTTGACTGCCGAATACCTAAATATGCAGACTAGTGACACTTCCCCTTTAATCTATGCTCCCACCAAAAAAGAAAATCAAGAAATGTAGAATTGGTAAGTGACTAACCCTTCTCATTAGAAAATGTCAGATATAGGATCTTTTTAAAATTATAAGTAAGCATTAATTCTTTTTTATAGTTGGGATTCAATACCTTACTTCATGAAGCCTATTTATAGAAGATGTTTGGCCCAAAAGACCTTGTATACAAATTATTTTGGGAAATGCTGTACACCATTAAATTCTCTTAGGGGTTCACAAAGGCCATAAGAATATTAAGGAAGAGATCTATTTACTTATATTTTTCCCTACTTAAGTTGCAAAGATTTCTCTTACAGGAACTCTAAAATATGTCTGTCGAAACTTAAATTCTAAAAAATGTAACTGAAAATGTGCTGGCATATGGTATCATGTCTCTGAACAAAAAATTGTGTTACTAATGATTCTTCGCTGCTTTCATTTTCAGCGGACTGCGGAAGGCCTATTGAACTATGGGAGCCAAATACAACATTCAGTTCTATGAACTATCCAAACAGCTACCCTAATCAGGCTTTCTGTGAGTCATTTCTTTTCCAGGTCATCCAAAAAAAATGTACACATCAAAATTAGATCTCCTCTTGACATAGCAAAGCAGATTACACGTTTTTCAAGCGTATGTCCAGCTATCATGCCTGCTTATGAAATTGCTTAATATAACAAAACTAACAATAATTACTAAACATTTTTAACATTTGTTAATGCCAGGAACTATTTTAATGATTGTTATTCATTATTTCAGGCAATTCTCACAATAATTATTTGAAATAGGTGCCATTATTAGAATTCCAAATTTTTCTAAATTGAATGAATTGAATAACAACTGTGAGAGACATAGATTTACACCAGATATAGCTTTCTAAACCATTTTTTGTTTATACATATAATGTCCATAGTGTGTTTAACAAGTTTGCAATTCCATAGAACAAAGTCAATGGAAAGTATAAAAAGTACAAAGCCAACTGTGACATTCACATACTTTTTAGTATAGACTATAGTCAGTAAGGCAGACAGCTACTGTAATATAATTAGATTATCAGTATAAAAAGTAAAATTATAAGGAAGATAACTACTATGTTTAGAAAGAAGAATAGTTTGCTAAATCCGTCCAAAGGCTATCTCTAGGTCAGTGTTCCTGACTAGAGAAACTCATTTAAAGATGCATAAAAATTGTGCTAAACATACAGATACCTTAGTCTGTCCTACAAAGATGTCACTTTAGTAAGTCTATATTGGGAAACAAATATTCTTCCTATAGCCATGCCTGGTTAAGACCAATAATCTCAACAGAGAATCCTTCCAGTGAAAGAAATGCTCCAGTGGTAGATAGAAAATGCCAACGTTCTTGCTTCAGATGGTCAGGAAAGAAGCAAGCATCACTTTCATAGGCAAATAGGGCCACTATTATAGAGAGATATCTGATTTAAAAAACCCAAACATTAATCTAATTTGACTTGTTTGTGGACTCAGAGATTATCTTCTCTACCTCACACTGAACAGAACTTTTAAGCATGTTATTTGAACAAAGTAATTATATGAGAAATCCAAAAAGCAATGGAACTTTGAAACAACAATTTGAAGTAATTTATTAAATTAATAATTTAGTCAACAAATATTTATTATGTATTTGAGAGCACTGAAGTAAGTCAAGAAGAAACAAACATAACCCCATGTAGATAAAGATTCAGATAAATTGTCGAGAATTACAAAATTTCAGGATACTGCTATTTATACAATCAAGGTAAAGATGTGACTCCGTGAAGAGACATGGAGAGTCCTTAACATACAAAAATAGGAGACCGTGACTTTTTGTTGACTCTCCAAGGAAAACTAAATAATGGTAAAGGGAGAAATTAAAAATATGAAAGAATTTGGCACCATGTTATAAAGTTTCGATTTTATTCTGAAAGCATTGAGAATACTCAAGCAGCTTAAGGAAAATAGGGATAAAATCAAGCTTGCATTTTTAGATTAGAGACAGATGGTAAGGGACAACAGCCAGCAGTATCACTAATTAGGAGATCAGAAATGACAGTAAGTTGAACTCTGATAGTGACAAATATACTTTTTGAGGAGAAGTAAATGGAACTCAAGGAAATAAGAGGTAGTATTGACAGGCCTTATTGACTGATTGGATGTGGTAGAAAAAAGGAGATCAAGGAAGATGCCAAGGTTTCCTGCATAGACAACTGTGTGTGGATGGGTAGTGGTGCCATTCACTGAGATAGGATGAATAAAGAGAGGAACAAAAGAGATCATTTTATGTTCCCTTTAGGACATGTTTAATTTTAAGTATGCGCAGCCCATACACAGCTAATATTGGATAAATTGGTATACTTCTCCAAAAAAGTGCAGAAAATAAAGACTTAGAAGTCATTATATAATAATGAAATTATATTTCTTAAGAGTGACTGAGAACACTTATAGAGAATGAGAAAGGGACCTAAAGCAAAATCAGAAGGCTAAATCATTTAACAAATCAATAAAAATGTGGTTTCTCTTGCCCTGCCAGCTCTGGCATGTCTCTCTTTCCTTTTTCTCTCCTTTCTCTAATAAACTTTGTTAAAACTTGAAAAAAAAAAAAGAAATCAATACAACCAAGGAATATTTATTGATACTGGCAATTTTTTCTTGTTTTTTTTTTTTAATAACTACCAGTTACAACATCTATAAGTTAATTCAAAATGTCAAAAAATAAATATTAAAACTTATTTTTCCTATAAATTGTATTTTAATCACCTAATTTCTTCTTAATTTTATCATGGAAACTTAAATGAATGCAACTAGAATATTAATATATTTTAGTATTTATAAATTTTATATTGTAAGAGTAAAAAACAGCTTGCCACCTTTGATTAAAGTATTCCATTTTATATAAAATAAACTCAATTATGCTCACTTATTTCAGATTTAATTGAAATTTTACTATAAATATTCTTCAGTAAACCAATATATTTTCTCACCAAGAAGAAAAACTATAACTGAAAGCTTGGAATGTTGATTTACATGAAATGAAATAAATAATTGAAAATAATCTGAAATTTTCAAGAGAATGAAGCTGATAAGGGAAATCAAAATGTGTTTAAATTAAATGTTTTTATTTATTACTTTTAAGGTGTTTGGAATTTAAATGCACAAAAGGGAAAAAATATACAACTTCATTTTCAAGAATTTGACTTGCAAAGTATTAAAGATGTAGTTGAAATCAGAGATGGCAGAGGAGATAATTCCTTGCTGTTAGGTAAGTCCGCAACTTAAATACTGTGAAAGTTGTAGAGCTCAAAATGCTGGACTGGTAGAGTATTTCTTAGTCAATGTAATCACCCCTTTGTAAGTAGCAAAATGAAGATAAGTAGCAGAGTAACATGAGTTTATGGGGAGCTTTCAATATGGGGCATCTTTCCAGTAGTGACTAAATAACACTCTTCTTGAGCATTCTTGGCAAAGCAGGAGTGACCAGTTTCTACCAATTGGCATTAACTGAATACAACAAGCACTACACTTTGGAGACCAGGAGCTAAGGACACTCATTATGCTGTTCTCCATGCATTGTGTACATCAGATATACAAAGATAGCTATTAAATCAGTTTTTACTTCATGTTAAACTATCCATAGTTTTTGTTATATAAAATTTTTTAAATAATTTTTATTTTAAATTTTATTATTATTTTGATTGACTATGTCTCTAGTACCAGCTGCTTCTAGTATCTGAGTATGATTTGAAAATTGACCAAGCTGATTCTTTTTCTATGATCTGTTGATAATTAATTTTTAAAATAAGCGTAAGGGATATACGATTCTAGAGGAAACTTTGTTACCTAGATTATAAAATATATGGGGACACACTTAACTCTCAAACATAATACCTAATATCATGCTTAACTACTACTAATTTTTAAGAAAGTATCTCTTGCTAAATCACACATTAAATTATAAAGATGCTTCAAGTATCAAGTGGAATAAATAATACAACACACTTTGTAACTAATTATCTGTTAGAAACTCTGGCCTCATAGCTATATCAAGATATAATCACATGAACACGGCAATCAATGGATGAAGACTCCAGAGGGAACTTTCTTGAGCACATGGAAGGAGAAGAGTAGTGAAGAGGGTATCCCATATAATCCACCAGCCTTTTTGTAGAGTTATTCTGCAAAACTTCTCAAAGTTCCAGAGCGCAAGCTTCCTGGGAGAATATTTTGAAAGTCACACACACACTGAAAAAATAAACAGCGAAAGTCTGTGGGACTAGAAGGCTATCAAGAACTGAGGGACTTCAAATTTGTTTGTATACACATTATAAACATATTTTGAATCTTATTTTGTTGTTGTTTGTTTTTCATTTTCTGGTCAAATTGCCCTTCTAACTAAAACTTCAGAGTTCTTATGATCTAAGAAAAATTTAAGAAACTATTATTCTACCTCTTAATATTTACATAAATTATTGAAAAGTAAATCAGAATTCTAGATGGGTATCAGAATTATAGTTTTTAAATTTGTAGGCAGGAATTTTTTTGAAACAGAATTGCTTTCAGAATTTCCGATATATAAAACATTTTAAAAGATGAATGTATTTTTAATTAGCTGAATTATTGTAAAGAGTGTTTTATTATTTATAAAATCCTCAGAAGTTGAGGAATTCATGAGAAAAATTTGAAAACCACCATATAGGTTTATTTTATCTATCTCTTATTAATACATCATTTAGATTAGGTTTATTTTTCAATTCACAAAAAAATACTAGATAAATTTGGCCAAAAATGTACTAAGGGAGTCTATAATCTCAGTTATTTTCTGGGATTGTGAACTTTGAGTACTAGTGATGCTGTCAGATAATATTATGAATAATTCATCATTAAAGGATAGAGTTGCAAAAACCTCAATAATCAAACAGATTGAAAAGTTTTTTCATTGTAGTAGTGTTTAAAATGTAAAAAGGTACATATTTATTTATTTACATGTGGCTGCTTTACAAGTGAGATTTGTCATGTAGCCCTACATCTGAAAGAGGGAACTGAGATAAGGGGTACATTTCCTTATAGATTCCAGGGATCATCTCACTGATTATCTTGTTTTTCTTTGGAGCAGCTGTGTACACAGGGCTTGGTCCAGTAAGCGATGTGTTCTCGACCACTAATAGAATGACTGTGCTTCTCATCACTGATGACACATTGGCAGGAGGAGGGTTTAAAGCGAACTTCACTACCGGCTATCACTTGGGGATTCCAGGTAAGATCCCTCAAGATCACACATTGCATCACAGCTTTTGGAACGACGGCTATTCCCTCCATAGGAACATCAGTAAAATAGATGTGTTCTGCTGGAATACCTAAAAAAGAAGTAGAGTTGGATGATTGGTCCTCATCTGGCCTATTATATAACTTCAAATAACGGTGCTAGTAAGTTTGTTTACATCTGTTCCTCCACTCACAACTGGCCTAGACCTTTGACTCCATCCCAGAAAGTTGCCTGATTTAATCATTACGGCAAATAAGGAAATTGACCTGTATCTGGACTACTTACTGGCCCTGAAAATAAGCCACAATTGTTATTATCCATGCCACTTAGTTTAAAGTGAATGGTAGCTTAATCAACTAATCTTTCCTTCTGGATTTTGTGATTGATTTTAGAAGCCAGTCTTTTGACTTACAAACAACAGTGACATGGGTCAATAAAAGACAGTCAATTAGTGAAATAAGCAAAAATATGAACACCTATGAAAAATACGTAGCTCAAAAAGAATAAAGATTTTGAGAGCTACAGAAAATTAAAATTTACTTTACAGTAGAGTACATGAAAAAGGAGGGATATAGAAAATGACATGGGCCAGGCTCGGTGGCTCAGCCTGTAATGCCAGCACTTTGGGAGGCTGAGACGAGTGGATTGCCTGAGTCTGCGGGTTCAAGACCAACCCGGGCAACTTGGCGAGACCTCGTCTCTACAATAAATAAAAAATTAGCTGGGTGTGGTAGCGCGCACCTGTAGTTCCAGCTACTTGGAAGGCTCAGGCGGAAGGATCGCCCGAGCCCAGCAGGTCCAGGCTGCGGTGGCTGGGAGTGTGCCACTGCACTCCAGTCTGGATGACAGAGTGAGACTCCAACTCAAAAAAAAAAAGAAAGAAAGAAAAGAAAATGACATGATTTTACTAGGTAGTAGCAAAGAAGAAATTGCATTGAAATGAAAATCAATAGTTATGCTTTTACAAAAAATATGTATGTGCACAAACGTGTACAGACTGAATTAAACTTATTAAACCTAGAAGATAATTAAATTATTACTTTGAAAAATATTAATCAAGATAATTTTGAAAATGTCTCTTTGAATTGAGTCACTGATTCTGTCTCTTGATAATTTTGTTGCTGCTGATTATGCAATGATTACCGTGTTTGCCTGCCAATGTTTTATCTATTTCAATTTATTTCTTTGTGATGTGCCTATTATTTTAAATTTAATATAAGCCAACATTTTATTTTAACTTATGTTAATCATTTGGTTTTCTGAGGATACTTTTAAATGAAGATAAGTGATGGATATAGAAGAGGGTATTTTGATAGTTAATATTGAACATTTAAGACAAAACAGACTTTGGATGTGCATTGTTTAATAAAACCTAATAGGTTCTTGTTATTATGCAGAAAGTAAATTAGTCAATAACAAACTTTGAGAAACAGAAAAAATACAGAATTGTTTTACTATTCTTTTTGTATTTAAAATGATGACTCTAATTCTTTAAGTCAATATGGAATTTTAGCTCCTGATAGAACAGTCCTTGTTCAGCACCAACTCCCAGGAGTGACATTACAGTTTCCTCTCAAAAAGTCTGGAAAGCGATGGCCATCTTTGGCCACAGCAATCTCCTATGAAACTTTGCCATAAGCAGATTATTCTCTCTGATTTGATTAAAGGTTTTTGTTAATAGTGTGAACAACATAGTTTCTGGTCGATTGCAAAACTATTCCAAAATTCTGATGTCAGAACATCTACATTCCCACAAAAATTGCTGCAGAAAAGCATAACACAGAACGCAAAAACAAAGAGATGGAAAAATATGAGTCTCTGTAAAATTTGCAGCAAACCACAATTTGAAAACAACAGACATTCCCAAAGGGGAAAAAAACAATCAAACAAACATCAAAACTCACAATGAGAGATGCAATGGGGGAAATATTATATACTTTCTGGATTGGATTAAAATTTCTTAAAATTATGAAGTCTTATTATGTTCTGTAAAAAATTAATAAGCAGGAATTGGTGTTATAACATTTCCTGCGTAAAACATTAAATTTCAAGAGGAAAATTTTTTAGTGAATTTCAAAGCAAAATAAATGTAATTATTTTTAAATGTGTAAAAATAAAACCAGCTTTATATTTCCCTCTTTTAATGATGAATGTTAAAAATGGTGAAGTGATATTTCTAAGTTTTTTAGGAGAAAATGCTGCAATAAAAATATGTACAGATGTCAATAACTTCTGTATTTAAATGTGGTAGAATTATGTGTTCACTTTTTTTTTTTTTTTTGAGTTGGAGTCTCACTCTGTCACCCAGACTGGAGTGCAGAGGCCACTCCCGGCCACTGCAGCCTCAACCTGCTGGGCTCCAGCGATCCTTCTGCCTCAGCCTTTCAAGTAGCCGGAACTACAGGCGCACACTACCAAGCCCGGCTAATTTTTAACTTATTGTAGAGATGAGGTCTCGCCAAGTTGGCCAGGCGGGTCTCGGACCTGCGAGCTCAGGCAATCGACTCGCCTCAGCCTCCCAAAGCGCTGGGATTATAGGCTGAGCCACTGAGCCCGGCTTATGAGTTCACTTCTACAAAATATCATAAAATGAAGCAAGCAAATACCTAATATCTACTCTACTGGATGCCCTCTCAAATTTTTTTCTGAGAATTATCTCATGGCAATAAATTTTGTAAGAGGTATTATACTTTAAAAGAAATGGAGATGAATAACAACTTAGGTAATTGAGATGATTGTTAAAAAGCTATGTTCTAACCAATAAGAAATAGTAAGCCTTTAAACTCATATTCTAAATTGCAAAAGAGAAGGGAGGAACCACAGGGAATGAGGAAAATGGTTGTTGAAAAGGACACAGAAACAACTCTCTTCCATCAAAAGTTAAAGGTTTTTAAAAAAGTTTTTGTAGATTAATAATAGTTGTACATGTTTATAGGATACATGTAATATTTTGACACAAGCATACAATAATCATCAAATCTAGAAAATTAGTATATCCATCACCTCATTCATTATTTCTTTGTATTGGAAAAGTTCCAAATATTCTCTTCTAGTTATTTTGAAATATCCAATATATTATTGTTAACTGCAGTCACCTTATTGTGCTACCAAACACAAAGATCTTATTCCTTCTATCTAACTGTATTTTTGTACCCATCAACTGACCTCTTCATATCCTGCTCCCTAGTACCCTTTCCAGTCTCTGGTAACCATCATTCTAATCAATATCTCAATAAGATCATTTTTTTTTTTTGGCTCCCACATATGAGAACATGCAAAAATTGTCTTTTTGTGCCTGCCTTACTTCACTTAACATAATGTCTTCCAGGCCCAATCATGTTGTTGAAAATGATAGGATTTCATTCTTTTGTAAAGCTAAATAATACTCTATTGTGTAAATATGCCACATTCTCTTTATCCATTCATCCATTGATGGAGACTTGGGGTGACTCCATATCTTGGCTATTGTGAATAGTGGTACAATAAGCGTGAACATGCAAATATTGCTTCCATATTCTGATTTTTTTGTCCTTTGTGTATGTACACAGCAGAAGAATTGCTGGATCATATGGTAGTTACATTTCATTTTTAGATTTTGTTTAGAAGTCTCCATACTGCTTTTTCTACTGGTTGTACTATTTTATATTCCCGCTAACAGTGTATGAGCACCCTCCTTTCTTAGCAATTTCTCCAGCATCTGTTATTTTCTGTCTCATTTTCTTACAATGCAACAAATGCAACATCAAGGATTTTGAAAAATAGGACAGCAATTTTTATTCGTGATAAAACCCAAAAGAGTGTAATTGATTACTTTCAACACAAACAAGATACCAAGTTTATGGTGTAGGAGTTCCTTATATTTGTTCGTCCTATAGCTATATTTCAGTTGTTACTGTTATGCTATTTATAAAATTATCTTTAAGAGAAAATGTACTTAATTAGATCTAGTATGGAGTCTTCCGTGACCATCACTTCACGTTGAATGTGCCGGCTTCACATTCCTCCTGGACATGACAGATGCTGCTGGGAAGTGGAAATGAGGTGACTGAGCTGTCATCAGCACCGTGTGTTTCCATTAAGATTGTTTACACCAAAAGACTGAAAGCAATTATAGAAACAGGGACTTGGTAGTAAGATAATCAAGCTGGTAAGGGAAAGAGAGATTGGGCACACATATGTATTTACATTGGTGTTCTGCTTCAGTGGTCATTTTAGAAAATGGTATAAAAGAGGCATCAAAAATTGTCTGGTATTTATGTGTTTCACTTACCTTATGAGATATTTTAGTGATTCTTAGTAATGAAATGTAACACGATTGTGTAACGTCTTTTTGTATCTCCTTTTCTTTGCTCTATTGTTAGCATTTTCATTTCCATTGAACTACAGTATATGTATTATACTCTATATTTATAGATATCTATAAATATTTATAGATCTATATTTATAGCTCTCCCACCTGTAAATTGTAAATGTCCCCTCATTGCTCTTTTCTGAAACTCAGAGTCTTACCATGGAATCAATAGCACTTGTCATGCAACTGATTACATTTAGGGGTTTGGAGCCCTCCCCAGGTCGTGTGGCTTGTGCCTTAGAGATCAATTTAGTTCCATTTTAAACCAAGCATATGTTGACTAAATGAGGCAGAGATACTGGAGACTTCATAAAAAGAGATGGGGAAATTCAATTCTTAACTATATTTCTTTTTCCCTTTTTCATCATGGGTATAAAACTATCAGAAATAAGATTTTAGAGTCCAGAGAGAGTTAAACTGTTGGATTAAAGACTTCTTAATGAAGCTGAACTACTGTACCTTGCAAAGAGTCAGAATCTCGCTTACGAACGTAAGGAAAATTTTGAAGAGCTTATTTACACCTCTTCTGAGTCTGATAATTTCTATTCAGTTCAGTAACAATAGATCAATTTGCCATTCAGTATTTTTTGTCCAATTCATTCTACTTTCAGAAACAAGTTTCTTCTTTTCTAAATTCATAGGAAAAACCCTAATAGATCTGAGTAGACACAAAAATGGATTATAAGTTTCAAATAGTTATGCATGTTTTCATTCATTTTTTTATTTCAGATAATTACATTTATTTCCATTAAACTAGTGTGTTATTTTTCCATTAAATATAGCCTGACTCCATTAGATAAAGAATAAACATATCAATAAATTTATTAATGATTAAATTATTATCATTGGGAATTCATTTTTACATAATGATTGCATAAGCTATGAAAAAAGTAATGAAATACATAATTTTAAAAAGTTAGTAGTGACTAACATTATATAAGTATATTAAAATATTTGGCCATGGACATGGGACAGGTGCTATCAACTTTTAAAATAAATATAAAATATACTAAAATATATATATTTTTAAAAATAATAATATGTAAATACAAACACATATTTGCCTACTTTCAAAGTTTCCTGCTTGTTAAAGGAAAATAATGCTAGAAAGAAAATATATATAGTCAATTAAAATATTAATATTTGCCTATAGAATCTGTAATTGTCTTTGCTCATTTACTATCTCACTAATCTGGTTAAAAATTATGTTTGTGAAACAAATTGATAATTACATTTACAAGACACTCCTTAATACTGTTATATTTTGAGATACACAACCTACTTTTCTAATGGTAATAAGGTTTGTAGAAACAACCCAACCAGCCATGGCTTTCTAAAAATATTTTTTTATTAAGGTAATTTAGATTTGGTTGGAAAAATATAAAATGTTTCAAAGTTTAAACTAGATCATACAAATAGCTTCAATTATTGTTGTAAAATATGAAGAGGAAAGAATTAGTTTTTTATTTTGTTTTTGTTTATTTGGTTATCTGGAAGAGAAAGCACAACTAGCACATGGAATAACAATGTTAACTTAGAAATATAATTGAAAATGGTGACTTTTAATTGTTACTATTTTTGCTGTTAAGAATTTTAACTATTGAGCATTTGCTGTATGCATATTTGTTGGTATGCGCAATACACTTTATTATTTTTAAAAATTTATACCCAGCCGGGCTCGTTGGCTCAGCCTGTAATCCCGCGCCTTGGGAGGCTGAGGTGAGTAGATTGCCTGAGCCGGCGGGTTTGAGACCCACCTGGGCAGGCGAGACCTCATCTCTACAACAAATCAAAAAATTAGCCGGGTGTGGTAGCGTGCGCCTGTAGTTCCAGCTACTTGGAAGGCTGAGGCGGAAGGATCGCCGGAGCCCAGCAGGTCGAGGCTGCGGTGGCCGGGAGTGGCCGCTGCACTCCAGTCTGGGCAACAGAGTGAGACTCCAACTCAAAAAAAAAAAAAAATTTATACCCATGAAAGACCTAAGACCAAAGCAGTATTTACTCCTATTTGACAGTCAAGAAAACTAAGTCTCAAAAGGATTAATTTATTTGACCAAGGTCAAAAAATAACAAAAGAAATGGCTGAATTACAACTCAAACCAAAGTCATATGACTCCAGAGCTTATATCTTAACCACTATTCAAATTTAAATAAGTAAATTTTATCTTTGTAACTTATGAAATCAATCTCACTTTTTCAAATCACTAGAATTTTCACCAGCCAACGGCCTTAAATTTAAAAATGTATTTTTTTAAATCATACTTTTAAAAAGTGTTTATGTTTATTACTAGAATTCAGGCTGATATTTTAAGCATATCAACCATTTCACATACATTAATTTGCTTAATTTTTTAAAATTCCTTATTCCTTGCTTTGTGCCAGGAATACAAAGATGAAAAAGTATGACATTATATGTTATTACAGCTAATAGAGTATATATTCAACTGTGTATACCCTCCTACTTCATTTCAAATCCTTCTTTTTACACCTGAATATTTAACACGAATTTCTTTTCCAGTTACTTTGAGTGTCAAGTCATTTTAACTGGGTGACTAAGACTCAGTGACTAAGACTCACCTTTAAGTAATAAAACAAAAAGTCCAGTATAGCATCAACACTTTCATATCGTCTAATTCAAAACTTCTATCCCCCAGCTCAAAGGTAGAGAAAGGTGGAAATATTGTCTTTGTTTTATTTTCTACTTTCTTTCCCTTCCATTTCGCCATAGCTCCAACACTGGAAGATGGGTAATACTTGTCACGCCTGTAGTTTTCATTTAGTGAGCACTCGCCTCTGGCCGAAAGCCGGCTCTGTTGTAGCATGCAGGTGCAGGTTCTTTGGAGCATTCCCTGCCTTGCCCCAGATGATCGCACTGTAGGAATGAGTATTACACTTCCTAAATGATCTTGGATAATCCTACTCCATTTCTAATTCCTAACCCCCAGATTCCACCCCTCCACTTCTTTGTGCTGGAGCAGGTTTCCCTGACAGGCAGTTGTCACTCAGTCATCTCTCCCAGTGTCCACATGGTCAAATTTCTGACTTCTGAAATCGTGTTATAAGAATCAATCACTAATCTTTACTTACGCAACTGTCTTCCCACAAACTTTAGGAAAATAAAGTTACCATCTCCCATAAAATTTTTCACTATGCTTTGGTTTATTACGGTATTTTTCAAAAAGTGGATAGTGAAATCGATTTATTGAGTTTTGACCTGAATTCCTTGTTATGGAATGCAGTAGAGTGGGAGGATAGGATAGGATAGAACACAATAGAATAGAATAGAATAGAATAGAATAGAATAGAATAGAATAGGAGGGTAAAATTTAATTTAGTCACATACACCCACACATTGGTAATTGATTGGTGACTTATGATTTAAAATCTATTTTATTATAAAGTCAGAGTTTTTAAAAATCTGAAAGCCCCTGCACTAGTCCCATGGAAGCACTGGCCTTTGTGATTCCACAGTGTAGTAAACTTTCAACTGGGGAGTAGGATGCTGACTTTGCTTCTTTCAGGCAGCCCAATGTAATTTGGTCTTCTTAGGGTACTGTACACTTGGTTTGCTGAATGGCACCATCCATACCCTTCCCGCATGAAAACACTCCCCTCAAAAACCCTGTTGTCTTTTTTTGTGGAGGGGGGAACTCTAATGACTTTTTTTAAATAACTGAAAATAGGCGATGAGTATTCATAGTCACTGGACCACTTTTGAAATTTTTTGCTAAGTGTAGTATGGCTTAGTGCCTCTCTTTAGAGTATAACAGTATCAATACCCTTCGTTCCAGGTCCACAATTTAGGTTCTAAAACAACAGAAATTATCCCTGTCATGTGGCATTATGTTTGGTCATCATAAATTGAGAAATTCTCCACAGATATTTTTACAATGTTTTTGAAATCATTTTAACTTTAATTATATCTCCTGGAAAGCAATGTAATAGCTATGATATCGATTAACATTCACTAATAGTTTTCAAAATACGACTTTCCCCGATTCTTATTTTTGTCAAGTGTTTTTTTGCTTCCCTGTATGATTGTCCATGTGTTATGTAAGAGAGAAGACATTGAGCTTGTCCACATCCAACTGCCAACTCCGTTGTCAAGGAATCCAAATCCTATGTGCCTCTCACAGAGTTCCTGACATCCTCCCAACACATAACTGTACCTCCTGAGCCATAACTAGAAAGCACCTTGAGGGATGCAAACCCTCTCCCAATGATATGCGTGTTTTTGCAGGGCAAAACTTTAAAGCATCAAGCAGTTCCTGGAGACACCATCACCTCCTTTCTCTAAACAATGAGTGTTTCCAGTTGACTTCCTTTTGCTCAACTCAAACTCTAAATACAACAACCAAAAGCCTCCACATCTACCCAATGTCTTCCTTGCCCAGCCTTTTCATGTTCCTTTTGTTTCTCCACATGCTATGCACAGTTTCATGCTCCCCACACTGATTTACTGATTTGGAACTCCATCCCAACTTCCTTTCACATTACTACTGTTGCAAAGTTTTTATTTCTTTGTGACTAGCCTTTTCTGCCTGACCAGCTTTACTTGAGCCCTCTGTTTCCAAGTCCAACTTTGGTTCCACAAAAAGACAACTTCCACATTTTATTACAAAAGTTTGGATGTAATCCTTTGGAAGGCAAGGTCAGGAGTCATCTCTATGCTTCAGCAATATCTCAGTGGTTGTTGCTTGTATTTTCATTTGTGGTGGAGAAGTTTATTGAGGAGATACTGATAGGATTGCTAAAGAGAGGTGTGTCCAAAACCCCTCAGCCATCTTTTGGAACTGTCTGAACTCTCCTGCAAAGGAGATGCTTAAGATTTCATCCACACAGCTTTAAAGTCTCACATCGACTTTGGTGCTATTTCCAGACATTCTGAGCAACTAAGTGTACGGTGTTAATCAACATCAAAGCTGACTCCTTAAAGGGGGAAAAGTGGGATTTGTAGTCCAGAATCATCTGTTTGTAATTTTCTTATCCTGTGCAAAAAACATTGTTTCCCCATAGAGCCCTGCAATGAAGACCATTTTCAGTGTGAAAACGGAGAGTGTGTTCCACTCGTGAATCTCTGTGATAGTCATGCACAGTGTTCAGATGGCTCAGATGAAGCACACTGCGGTATGTCTTATTTTTAGAAAATATCTTTATCACTTTCACCTCGACATTTGGATCTTACAAATGTGAAAGGACAATTATGAGTATGTTTATCAGGACACATTTCAATGCTTTGGATTTAAACACTTTCCAGTGATTTTATAATAGCACCACTGTCCCTGTGTGGTTATGAGAAAAGTTAACATGCAGGCTTCATTTTTTTGTTTGTTTAAATTTAGTTCTATTTAATAACTATAAGTCTGGGACAAACAATATTCAGAAAGAAAGCTAGTAAACTGCCACAAAGACAATAGTCCAAAGCAGGCACTCTATCACCAAATATATTGCTGGCTATATTCTGTTCATTGTCAATGTTCAGAAGCACCTGCATGATTATGCATAATTGACTTTCTTCCTTTTCCTACTGAGTTTTCAGTCCAGACTCCTTTTCAGATATCTATAACATTATGAGTAACAGACATTTTTTTACTATGTCATGCTATTGTCTCTCAGGAAAAATTTCATACTTACATAACGTGTGCCATGCACTGTGACTAAGTGTTGTAAAAAAAAAATCTATAATAAGAAGTAGAGACCAAGCAAGGTGACTTACACTTGAAATCATAGTACTTTGGGAGGCTGAGGTAGGAGGATCACTTGAGGCCAGGAATCCGAGACCAGCCTGGGCAGCATAGTGAGTCCCTGTCTCTAAAAAAAAATTTTTTAAAAATCAAGAAAATTAGTCAGGCATGGTGTGGTACACACCTATAGTCCCAACTTTACTCAGGAGGCTGAGGTGGAAGGATTGCCTGAGCCCAGGAGGTTAAGGCTGTGGTGATTATGGCACTGAACTCTAGACTGGGTGACAGAATGAGACTCTGACTAAAAAAAAAATTAATAATAAATAAAAGACAAAAAAATGAATTAGCTCTATTGTAGCCATTAGAAAACTGAGGCTTAGAAGTTAAGCATATGCCAAACATCACACACCTAGTAAGGGTCAGAGCTGTGTTTTCAACCTAAATATATCTAATTGTAAAATCAATGCTCTTATCTCTTATTATAATAACAAAGGAAACAGTAAAATTATTTTATAGAATTATAATATGGTATTTATAAGTTAGACTACTACTGCTGACATTTTCCTTAACAAACTAGCTTATATTGGTCCAGTCCCTATCTAGCCATTAGTTGCTTTAATATTCTATCCAAAATATTATTAAATGATGATAGAATTCAAACAGTATAAGAGCAAGTACAAAGAAAATAGTTTCTGGAGAAGAAAATGAGGGGGATACCTAAACTTGTCTCTGACCTTGAGTTTTTCTACTTTTCGAGACTGTTTATAAGATAGGTTCTTCACAAATAACTTTATTTTCTGTTGATGAGTTGTTTTCATATGCAATGAACTTGCACATCTTTGCCTTTTCCATGTTTATCGTTATATGAAAGGACAAAATTAAGTCTTTCATTTATTTTTTTTATCTTAGGCTTGCCAACATACTCTTAAGAAAGACAACAATCAATTCCTAAACTCTTAATGTTAAGAACGTTGCACATTTAGTTTTGAGGCCAAAATTTACTCTGATCAACTTAGATAAAAATGACTCTGTGTGAAATCTTATATCTTTAACGTGTCTCGTTTTTGTTACTTTTTAAAAAAATCTTATGTGTAAATTAAATTAACCTTGTGTATATGTATGGAGTGCAAAATGATGTTATTTATGTATCATATATATCATAACATATATGTTATATATCATCATATATATTATAACATCACTATATATGTGTATGTGTGTGTGTATATATATATATATAGTGGACTGATTAAATCAAGCTAATTAACCTATCCATCATCTCAAATACTTATCATTTTCTGTGGAAATAAATTTTGAAATATACAAATACATAATTAACTACAGTCACAATGCTGTGCAATAGATCTCAAAAAACGTCTTCCTCCTGACTAAGTGAAGCTTTTTACCTTTTGGCCAACATGTCCCCGTTCTCCTCACCCTCCAGCATCTGGTAACCACCATTCTCCTCTCTGTATCTTTAGTGCGTCTTTTCAATGGCACCATGAACAGCAATGGTTTGGTACAGTTCAGAATTCAGAGCGTATGGCATACGGCTTGTGCTGAGAACTGGACCACTCAGATTTCAAATGATGTGTGTCAGCTGCTGGGACTAGGGTAAGTAGTTCTTCTCAGCTCTCTTTTAAGAGGTTTTCAAACTTTTTATTGATAACAAGTTAGGTTCATTAAGAATTCAAGATTTATAATAGTTATATCAAATATATAAGTTCACCATTTTCATTTTTACCTTCCCATCAGTCATGAAAGTAACGAGGTGAAAAACGAAACATAGTAAGTAGTAATAACTTACTTCTTTTACATTGTATAACTGTCAACTCTAACCCACCATTATGATCCTTGGATATATATGATTTTGAAGATTTGGCGATTTCCAACCATTTTGGGTCACATGTGGTTATTTTTATCACTTATAGCACTATATTATTGGACTGTCATATTAAGCTATGAAGTCTATAAAAGTAAGGACCATGTCTATTTTATTTATTATTGTAATGCTAATACCTAGAATAATTCTTATCTTAAAAAGGAGATGCCAAATAAATATTCAGTGAAATGGTAAACTATTCATTATATTTACATAGATATGTACACATAAATATAAATATACTTAGTTATGTAAATGTATGCCAAGAGTTGTCCAATTAGAAATTAGTATCATTTTCTTGTTCACCTGAATTGATGACATGTTTTCTAATATATCCTAAAAGGTATAAAATTGCAAAGCAAAATATTTCAAGTATACCTACACACATACCCTCAGCATTTGGTAGTTAGCTTAACTATGCATAGTTCATTAAAATCAAATATAATTCATTGCTTTCCTTATAAGAAGCCAGTCTTTCTAACCTGATGAATAGCTCATATAACAGACTATTCATGCTACACACAGATTTTCAAACTTTGTTTCAAAGTGTTTTGTTTTTGTTTTTGAATCCAAACATATTTGCACTAGAAATAATGTCACATGCAGTATTTCGATCTCCAGCCTAGTCTCTCCGAGCTCTTTAGTTTCTAGAAATCTAGGAGAGTTATATTGTACACTAATGCCAAGATAGTACCCAACCACCACATGCAAATATTTTACCACAGGAAAATGTGCTGAGGACCCACTCAGAGTGGTAGACATGCCCCATAACAACACAGCAAAAGCCATATTAGTCAAATTCATCACTAGTAACATACCGAATTGGGAATAAGCATAGCCTTTCCTCTAAGATCTGGGACAAGACAAGGATGCTCAAGACCATCACTCTTATGCAGCATAATACTGAAGTCCTAGACAGAACAAGTAGAAATAAGAGAGAGAGAAATAAAGGACATTCAAATGGAAAGTTAGGAAGTCAAATTGTCCTTGTTTGCAGATGACATGATCTTACGTGTAGAAAAACCTAAAGACCACAAAAAAAAAAAAACCTCTTAGAACTGATCAATGAATTCAGAAAAGTTGCAGGAGAGAAAATTAATGTATACACATTAGTAACATTTCTATACACAAAGAACAAACCAGCTAAAATGGAAATAAAGAAGGCAATCACATTTGCAATGGCTTAAAAAATACCTAGGAATAAATTTAACCAATGATGTGAAAGATCTCCAGAAGGAAAAACTATAAAACACTAATGAAAGTAATTGAAAAGCATACAAATTGGAAAGACATTTCATGCTCATGGATTAGAAGAATTAATATTGTTAAAATGACAATACTACCCAAAGCAATCTGCAGATATACTGTAATCTCTGTCAAAATAATAATAACATTCTTCACAGAAATAGTAAAAAAAATTCCAAAATTTGTCTGGAACCACAAAAGACACCAAATAGCAAGACACTAAGCAAAAAAACAAAGCTGGAAGCATCGAACTGCTTGACTTTAAAATATATGACAAAGCTGTAGTAGTCAAAATAGCATGATACTGGCATAAAAACAGACACACAGACCAATGGAACAGAATAGAGGACCCAGAAATTACTTCATGTATCTACAGTCAATTGACTTTTGGCAAAGGTGCCAAGAACACTTAGTGAGTAAAGAATAGTTTTTTTCAGAAAATGATGCTGAAAGAACTGAATATCTGCAGAAGAATGAAACTACATCTCTAACTCTAACCTTATACCAAAAAAAGCCACTCAAAATGATTTAAAAACTGAAATGTAATACCAGAAACTACAACACTACTAGAAGAAAATGTAGAAAAAAAATGCTTCAAGGTATTGGACTAGAAAAAGATTTTATAAATAAGACCTATAGAATACAAGCAAAGAGACAAATGGAATTATATTAAACTAAAAAACTTCTGCACAGCAAAAGAAACAACAGAGTAAAAACCACAACTTCCAGAATGGAAGAAAATATTTGCAAACTATTCGTCTGACAAAAGATTACTATTCAGAATATATGAGGAACTCCAAAAAACAGCAAAAATATTAATAATAATTCAATTAAAATGGGCAAATGATTTGAATAGATATTTCTCAAATGAAAATATACAAATAACCAACAAATGTTTGAAAAAATGTTCAATATCACTGATCATCAGGAAGTGCAAATCATAACCACAATGAAATATCATCTCATCCCAGTTAGAATGGCTACTATCAAAAAGCAGTCAGGTGTGATGTAATCCCAGCATTTTTGGAGGTGAAGACGGGAGGATCACTTGAGCCCAGGAGTCTGAGACAAGCCTGAGCAACATAGCGACCTCATCTCTACCAAAAATTAAAAAAAAAAAAAATTCAGCCAGGTGTTGTGGCGCATGCCTGTAGTCCAAGCTATTTGGGAGGCTGCACCAAAGGATCACTTGCGCCCAGAAGCTGGAGGCTGTGATGAGTTGTGGTAATGCCACTGCACGCCAGCCTGGGCAAGAGAGTAAGACATTGACTCAAAAGAAAGAGTGAGAGAGAGAGGTGGGGAGGGGGAGAAAAAAATAGCAAAGTGAGGATGTGGAGAAAGAACACTTGTACTCTGCTGGTAGGACTATAAATTAGTACAGCAATTTTGGAGAACAGTATGGAGGCCTCAAAAAAACTACAGATACCACTGTGCATATATTTTTTTAAAAAGGAAATTAGTATATAGAAGAGATATCTGCACTCCCATGTTTATTGCAGCACTGTTCACAATAGTCAGGATATAAAATCAACCTTACTGTCCATAAATAAATGAATGGGGAAAAAGTGATGTATATACACAATGAAATGCCATTCAGCCATTGAAAAGAACAGAATCCTGTCATTTGAAACAACTCACATGAAACAGGAAACCATTATATTAAGTGAAATAAACCAGGCACAGAAAATATCACATATTCTCACTAACATGTGGAAGCTGAAAAAATTGATCTCACATACATAGAGAAGAATGATGGTTACCAGAATTTGGGAAGGGTAGAGGGGAAGGGGAATAGGAGAAATTGGTCAAAGGATACAAAATTACAGTTAGACTGAGGGAATAATTTTTAGTGTTCTACAGCACAATAGGGTAACTACAGTTCACAATTATTTTCATATGTTTATAAGTAGCTAGAAGAAAAAATTTGAATGTTTCCAACACAAAGAAATGATAAACATTTGAGGTTTAGGATATGCTAATTACCTGATATGATTACTACACAATGTATGTATAGAAATATCAGTATGTTATTATATAAATATATACAACTAAGATGTGTCAATTTAAGAATAAAATGGACACCTAGGTTGATTTCATATTTTGGCTATTGCAACTAGCTCTGCAACAAACATGAGGGTTCGGATAGCCCTTCGATATACTGATTTCCTTCATTTTGGGATTATATGGTAATCTTATTTTTAGTTTCTTGAGAAACGTCCATCCTGTTCTCCATAGAGGCTGTTCTAACTTACTTTCTTACCAACATGTATGAGGGTTCCTCTTTCTCCACATCTTTGCCAACATCAATTACCTTTTTGTAACTTACGTAAGATACTATCTTGTAGTTTGGATTTGCATTTCTCTAATGATTATTTCTCTAATAATATTCAGCATTTTTTACATACCTGTTAACCATTTGAATGTCTTCTTTTGAGAAATGTCTGTTCAGATCTTTTCCCCATTTTTAATCAGGGTATTTATATTTATTTAAATATTTATTCAGAGTCTCAGTCTGTCACCCAGGCTGGAGTGCGGTGGCATGATCACAACTCACTAAAGACTTAACCTCTTGTGCTCAGGCAATCCTTCTGCCTCAGCCTCCCAAATAGATGAGACTATAGCGTGCACCACCACGTTTGGCTACGTTTTTTTGATTTTTTTTGTAGAGAGGAGATCTCACTATGTTTCCCAGGCTGATCTTGAATTCCTAGGCTCAGGCAATCCTCCCACCTCGGCCTCCCAAACCGCTGGGATTACTGACATGAGCCACTGAGTCCAATCAGATTAATTTTTTTTTTTTTGCTATTGAATTGTTTGAATATATATTCTGGTTATTAATTTCTTACCAGATGGGTAGTTTTCAAATATCTTTTCCCATTGTATATGCTGTCTATTCACTTTGTGGGTTTTTGTTGTTGTAACTTGTTTGTTTGCTGTACAGATGCTTTTTTAACTTGGTGTGATTCCATTTGTCCATATTTGTTTTGATTACCTATGCTTCTGAGGTCTTACTCTAGCAATCTTTTCTCAGACCAATGTTTTTGAGCATTTTCTCAAGGTTTTCTTCTAATGCTTTAATAGTTTTTACCTTAGATTTAACTCTCTAATTCATTTGGACTTGTTGCTTCATATGGCTAGAGATAGGGGTCTAGTTCTAGTCTTCATATAGACATCTAATTTTCTGAGCACAATTTGTTGAAGAGAGTACCTTTTCCTCAATGAGTGTTCTTAGCAGCTTTGTCAAAAATCTGTTGGCTATAAATATGTAAATATATTTTTTCTGTTGCAGTTGTCTATGCTACTGTTTTAATGACAGTATCATGCTATCTTGATGACCGTAACTTTGTAATATATTTTTTGAAATCTACTAGTGTGATATACTGAAAAATGCTTTAACTATTTGATGTCTTTTGTGGTTCCATGCAAATTTTAGGATTTTTTTTCTATTTCTGTGAAGAATGTCATTGGTAATTTGATAAGTATTTCATTGAATCTGTAGATTACTTTGTTACTATGGTCATTTTAATAATACTAATTCTTCCATTTCATAAATATGGAATGTCTTGTGTCCTTTTTAATGTCTTTCATCAGTGTTTTATAGTTTTTCTTGAGATCTTTCACCTTCTTGGCTAAATGTATTTCTAGGTTTTTTTTGGGGGGGTAACTATTATAAATGTGATTGCCTTCTTGATATCTTGTTCAGATCGTTGGTATATAGAAATGCTACTGATGTTTATGTTTTGATTTTGTATTCTGAAACTTTACTATATTTTTTCAATTTCCAAGGTTTTTGGTGGAGGCTTTAGGTTTTTCTATATATACAACCGTGTCATCTGCAAACAGAGACAATTTGACTTTCTCCATTCCAATCTGGATGACATTTATTTCTCTCTCTCTCTCTCTTTTTTTTCTACTTGCTCTGTCTAGGACTTCCAGCACTATGTTGAATAAGAGCAGGAGGAGTGAGCATCCTTTGTCTTGTCCCAGATCTTAGAGGAAAGGCTTTCGGTTTTTTCCTATTCAGTGTGATGTTAACTCGGGGTTTGTGTGGAGGTACATTTCTTCTATAGCTAATTTAACTTGTTACAATAAGATTGAGAGCTTCCAACTGTCCTCGTATCCTCCAAATGCTATGCATTTAGAATAAAAATTTCTCAGTTCCAAGCTTCACCCAAGTAATGTTAGCCTCATCAAGAAGGCAATTCCTATCAAGAGCAAAGAGAGGAACTGAATTTTGTCAATCATTATGTAAACAAGTTGGTTTCTATGTATTAATCTGAATCTTCTTGCACTTGAAATATATGAACATGTGTACATAATTTGTATATATGTGTGTAATTATTTTTATTTTACATTATAGACAAACAACTTTGTGTATAATGTATAATAAAAAGGAATACTTAGCAAAAACTTTTTTAACATGGAGAGCTTTTGAACAGAATGAGTCTTGGAAGAAGATAGGTTGTAAGAGGAATAACCTCTTTTGATAGAGTCCACAAAACGGAAAGATGTTTATTTAGTCCCACTTTAAATAAAGCATTGGCATTGATTACAGGTTCCTGCTTTAGCATTGGTTGGAGTACAATAGTGAATTCAGAGAGATGAGGTCCTAGGAAGTCCTTTGCTTCAACTACCAAAGTTGCCAGTAATGCTGAGGGGCTATTTTATACACTCAGGAACTTAGCATGTGAAGATTAAGCTGGAAGATTGATAACTTGACCTTGTTTCCACATTTTATACACCCGAATGCCCTGGATGATTGGGCTTTCACTGCCCAGGAGCTTTGTGTTTCAATTCACCATCTTTCAAAGCATTACCGTGTGATTCTAAACATGGGAGGTTTTTCCATTGTAGTTTGTAAATTTTAACGAAATCATTTCCTGGAGGACAAAGGAGGCTAAGATGAGTCATTTACAAAGGGCAAAATGAACATCGTACTTTGACAGTTTATTACAGCAAATTTGAATGAAATATGTTGGATGATAGCATAATGTTGGTCATTCCAGTTTCACGACAGAATGCATTAAGAAGGAAACATATCTTTATTACATTGTAACAGTCTATAATATAAACATATTATTTTGATTACTCCTGGATCAGAAATTTAAGCATGTGATGATATTGTGTCTGTTTCATGCATGAATAATACATGGTTTCTGCTTTATATGTTTATGTGGTGGGGACAGACACATAAATAGATAATACAATATAATGTGATAAATGCAATGCACTATAGGAGAACCTAACTCAATCCGACCATGTCAGGAAGGCTTTCTAGAAAATGGCTTGAACTGAGTAGATGACAGCCAATTTCACACAACCCTGTACTATTTATTTACGTGTTATTTTTCCCCCAGCCAGATTTTACTCTCTAGTTCACTGACCTTATTTATTATGAATCACTATTCTTCCAGCTGTAGACAGGAAAAAAGAACTAGATTTTTTAGTGTGTATGAAGCAAGTAGTTCATACCACTGCCTTAGATACAGTATTTTTGATGAAGGTCAAAAACTTCCTTTCTTCAGAAATGAATCAGATAATATCTGCAAAGACTTTAATCTTTGGGCCTGTGCTTATTAAATAGTCTCCATAGTGCTCTAGTAATTGAAAAAAGGTATAGCTTTAATGAGAATTTGTCTAGACTGGTGCATGGTAACGAAGAAAACTTCATGAGTTGAAAATGATGTGCGTTTGGTACAGTGGAAAGTAATTTAGGAGTCAATTTATTAAAAAGACACTATAGTCTCTCAAGATTATTTATGTAGATAGGGTACAAAATGCAATTCCCCCCAGACTCTAGTAAATCATATGAGGCCTGTTTCATTAGCCTTTCCTTTTTTTATATTAAGCATTTTCATTTCCTGCCATTTAGAGCATGTATAAGTAAAAAGTTCTTTGAATAACATTTTCATGTCTTTCATCAAAGTGTGAAAGAAAACATTTTATACTGATGCAAAAATAAATGTTACAGAAACTTAGGGTAGTGTTTTTTTTTTAAATGTTATTTTTTAAGAAAGAGCATTGCCATGCCAATATATAAACAATGCAACTGATTTGCCTTGTTAAGTCATTAAAATCTAGGGAAAGCCATCCATTCTGTAAAACTTTACAGAGTTTACTTTACAGAATTTAGGAAATATTGATATATTTAAAATTGGGTTAATAATTTATGTCTTAATAAGGTGTCCTATAACAAGTTGGTGTTAATTTTCAAATCCTGTGAAGAGTCCTGTGCAAGATACCTTCATTTTATATTTCAGAAACATCAAGCTGAGCCTTACATTCCCAAACACAAATAAAATATGGAATTACTTCAGTGTTCTTCTGTTGCAGAGATGCTTTGAAAGTATTGGGGGAGGAGAGTAAAATGGGTTTTTTAAATAAACCTTTCAAATAAATAGAGAGCAAAATGATTTAAATTTTTATGTTCACCACAACCAATTTATGTACACAATTTAGCACTGAGTCCTAGAAAACTAGAAATAAAACCTTTGTTTTATACAGGTTAAGAAGATTGTGGACAAATAATACTTTTGTTCTTATCCATATTTTCTGTCAGTATCCCAAATTTTCAACTATCTGGGGAAGGTCTTAACTTATTACAATTCAGAACACGAAACAACAAAGACAAGATATGGAAATTAGAACAAATATAGCTATTACCTTTGACTTTAAGTAATTTATTTTTATTTGCCAACTTTATACAGAAACAAATAATTTGTATATTTTTTTAATTTGACTTGCAACTTCAGCACTAAATAATTTTTATTTTATTCTTAGCTGTGTTACTAGGGTGGAATTGGATGGGGAAAGCTTTGTGAAAGATGGTGAAAAAACATTTCATTTACTTTGGTTTAGTTGAAAGTAAAGAACCCATCATTTACTTGAAACTCAAATCATAACTGATATTTACCTTATTTTAAAATTAGATATGCATTAACTAAAAATAGTTGAAGAGAAAATAATTAATAGCAGACTACCATAATTTAATAACTTTCTAAGATTAATCTTTAATAGATTTATTATCTAACAGGGTTGAGAAAAGCACAGTGAATAGGTAGTTATGTCTACTATGGGTGAGAGAGTGACAGCAAGTGTACCACTGACTTGTGATCCAAAAGCTACTTCAGCTCTCAGATGTGTAACCTGTTTATTCATTAGAATCATTTGGTCTGAATCCGGGACACTTGGATTCAGGGTGACCTCAGTCGGTATTTCTCCACGTATGATTTTTAGAACCACACAAAGACCATAGAATCACCTGGGTTGCATTTTTAGAAATGCAGATTTTGAAATCCAACCTTAGACCTACTAAATCTAAAAGTCTAGAGTAGAGCCCAGCAACCTGTGATTTAAGAAGCCCTTCAGGTGATTCAGATGCACGCTAAAGTTTGAGAAAACTACTTAGGGCAAGTGTTCTTCATCTTCTTTGGTGTGTCATGGACTCTTTCTGCAGTCTGGGGAAACTTACTAACCTCTCAGGTTTATATTTTTAAGTGTATAAAATAAAACAGACTTAAAAATAAAAAATTAGTGATATTAAAATAATTATAAAATGTTTAAAATATGATGTGGAAATGTATATCCCATTACTATTATATTAAATAAGATATACTAGTGGTTCAAATGATTACTGTCATATCAAAGATGAACCTAAATTATATTTTTATAAGTTTGTAGTGACTGCATTGTGTTATGAAAATATCTGAGTTTGTTTTGTCCCGTGGACTACCGGGGACTCTATAGAACTTAAGAAAAGAGCTTGACTGGAGAGAGTCCCAGAGGTCTGAGTGTTCTAAAGAGCCTCAGGTGATTCCGACAGAGAGTAATCTACTAATGTCAAAGACACTCACTTTGTATACTTTGTGTACTTGTTTCAGTATAGAACATAGATCTACCCCATACTTTGGCAGTTTGATTTCACCTGATATTAAAAACAAAACAAAGCTGCACACACACACACACACACACACATGCACACACACGCACACACATAAGCACACATCAAAATATGTTTCTCCTATTGTAATCAGGCTTAAAAACCCTGTTGAGAATCATCCCTGAATGAATTCAGGGTTCTTCTTAGCTTGTCATTCTGATTCTAGCCTATTTAATTTAGATTAAAACAGAAATGGAGAATTTTTAAAAATCTGTAACAGAACGATATTATTATAAGAGTGAAAAATATCCCTGGCCAGGTTTTCACTAACCACAGACTGGTATTGTTTCTTGCTTGGAAAAGCTCATTCTTGATTTATCTTACTAAGTGTTTGAAAGCATATTATTAGTAATTAAGAGTCTGGTTGATATGAAATGCCACTTATTTGTACTACCACGATTCAGTTAGAATTCTCTTTGTCTTTAACTGCTATTTTGGCTTATACTTTTGAATGGGTATTTCATTGCCCAAGACAAATTTTGTGACCAGGAGACTACTGATAATATAATTGCATACACCCAAGAGTGAAAATGTATTTTTTTAATGTTTTGGTACGATTATGAATCACCTACCAATAATTTTCTGCAATATATAGGTATTTAGTTTGTTTCATATAAAAACAAGAGAGCATATCTTCCCAAGGCAATGTTCATTTTCATGTCCTTAGTATCTGTTATTTGGGGAATGAGAGGTTTCTATATTCTAAGACAGAAACAGGTAAGGATAGAAGACAATTTCTGCCCTATGAAACATAACAAAGCCTTCCTGTTCATTTCATTTCTTTGTGAAAAAGTGCTTCCAACTGCCCAAGATGTAATCAATGTTGTATATTTTATGAAACCAAAAATAATTTTTTGAATAAATTGATAAAATCCAGTGAAATAATATTCCTTCTTTCTCCTTCCCTTCAATATTTTTTCCTTTTCTTTCTTTCCTTATTTTCTGTTTTCCTTCCTCATATCCTTATTCCTTTCTATCTTTTCTCCATGACTTTCTTCCATTCTCTCTTCTTTGAAAATAAACAGAAATATATAACAAAGAGCAAATGCAGTAAGGTTAATAGAATATTACATAGAAATATGGAACAGAGAAACAAAGAGGCAAAGCTACAAAACATAGAAGGTCAGTATAATTACTAACATTTGTCTGAGATTTCTAGAAAACTATGCAAAAAGGAAAATATTTAAAATCAGGTAACTTTTGGGATAAGATAAATGCTGCCAGTTCCATAGGGAAGATAGGTTTTGTCTGACACTAAATTCTAAAGGAAATTTCATGCACATGTCCTTACAAAGTAATAATGCACTGAAAAAAATATATGCACTGAGAAAACATCATGGCAAATGTGGATGCGTTTGTCATATGCCTTCTATTTATAACTAAATAAATAGACTCCAATAGCAGCTTAAGAAACTATGTTAAAGTAACTCATGTTGCCCATGGTGTCCATGATGTCCGCAGAAACTGCCATCAATGTAACACTCTCATAAAAGTATCACTCATCTCAGCCATATTTTTGGTAGGAGGGAAATGCCAGCAGTTTCTTACTTTGTAATACCGTTAACATCTGTAAGATAATGAAAACAGCTACCAGACCAACCCAAAGTTCTCTCTTGCTCTTAATACAATAGCTTGCACAAAGGAAGAAATTTATTAAGTTAAGATGATTATTTTTATTGGCTTTTCATTACTTCTGAGTTAATGTCACTGACTCTTTAAGGGTTGAGGTGAGAAAATCTAAAAATAATCAAACTCACCTGTTTACTAAGAACTATCGTAGGGTCAAGTGTGTGCTGTGTGTATTTCTATAAATGTGGTAAACGAATAAGCAATTGTAGATGAAATGTGTTCTGTTCAGGAATGGTGTTTACCTCCCTTCCCACGTGACTTTATTCTCCTAGTGGGACAATTTGCCATCGAATCCATTCCATCCACCATTCCCCTGCCTATAAAAATACTCTCCCCAACCTTCTGTCCCGCTAAATCAATCTCCTTCTTTCCCTCCAATTTGAAAAGAAAGGTTCATCCTTTTCCAAAAGCCTTTTCAGGTTTATCCCACCTGGCTCTATTCATTACTTAAACCTTTTGGGGTGTGAAATGAGCTACAGTGCCTGGCTGCAGTATTTGTAGTGTACATTATTATTCTTTTTAGCTTTAGTGTGTCCAAAGGCTTAAAACATCCCTACCTAAGCTCCTGCTCCAGGGAAGAATTCTTATCACAGCAAATACAGTCTGAGAAGTGAGACAAAAGAGAAGAAACCTAAGCAGGACCTGAGAAAAGAGACAGAAGATTTAATACCATGCAAGTAGCCTTGGGATATTTTTTTCTTCCTCTCCCTAGTATTCATCTATGAGTATATATTTTTATACTCCATCTATGACCTCAAAAATAATAATGGTTGCATCTATATGCTTCTTTTCTCACATGGAATAAGGTTTTCCTGAAATCAAGGGAGCCCTTTGGGGGTACATAACCCATAAAAATGGTAATAAATGTTTAGAAATAGGTTGCCAGGTGGCATTAGTATGTCAATGAGGTAACTCCATATAGTGTTTCTGTGTGATACTAAACTTCTGATTTCAAACAGCTATGTGAATATGTGATGACGTTATCTAAATCTGCAGATCTGGAACATTTTTAAGATTTTTTAAATGCACAGTTGTAATCTTCACAGAGTGACTTTCTAAACATTAACAATGGATTTCCTTGCAAGAAAAGAAAACTGAGGCAAGAAGAGCCTCCTTTGCAAGCTTTAGCTGCAGGACTAAAGAAACTGTAGAAAAATGTTTATATCAATTGATAGCTGTATCCATTACTCTTAGGTTTCTGATGACAATATTTCATACACAAATTTAATTATGTAAGAACTTTATAAATTTTTTTGAAAGAGTATTTTGTTTAGTTACTCCAAATAATCCAAAACAGCATATTTACAACTATTTTCCCATGTTTAATTTGAGACTAAAAAATGTAGAAAAGCTAACCTCAAGATATAATGTATAAGATTGCATGCATCGTGTGTCCATATGTATGTGTGTGTGTGCATGCACACATGTGTGTGTGTGTGTGTGTAGTTTTCTCTTTTAGACAGTGAAAACACTATCATGGAAAGGCATTTTAGAATCTCAGGGAAGAATAATTAGCATTTATTGAATATCTATTATTCTTAAAGATTTGTTTCTAGTCTTTTTTCCTTCTAGAATAAGCATAGGTTAAAAAAATTCACTGCCAACCCTATCATAGTACATGCAGTAGTAGATGTGTAATAAATAGGTTAGATAAAAAAGATTTGTAAATAATTTTTCAATAATTTTAAAATTTAATTTTTGTCCACATTATTTGAATTTCCAGATAAATTCACATATACCTTCAAGCTCTGTCTTAAAAGAGACCTCCAAAAAAACAGGAAAGGAGGATAGCTAAAGATACTTAAGGAGTCTAAAATCCACATCTTCAAATATATTTTTAATGATATACCCTTTAAGATGTTCCCCCAGTTAGTCATGTGTCCCTTAAAAGAGTTTATCAGGTAACTAGAAACCACTTTGGAGGTCAAAAAGCAGAGAGCCTTGTGCAAGTAGAAGAAAAAGATACCATATTTGGCTACGACAGTGTTTCCCAGACTATAGCAAGCACCAGAGCACCTGGAGGGCTTGTTAAACACAGGTTTATTGCTTACCTCAGAGTTCCTGACTAAATTGGCCTGGAGTAAAGCTGGGGCATTGGCATTTCCAATACATTTCCTGGTAAGGCTGATGTTTCTTGTTTGGAAAACACACTTTGAGAATGTATCATGGAGGGTAGGGACATAGAAAACTATCTAGAACATTCAACATATGGCAGACATTGAGCAGAATGAGGATATTAGGAAGACGAGCAAACGCAAAAAGAGGAGAGATGGCTAAATGGAAGAATGAAGAGTAACTATAACCCACCTACTTTTACTGTCGCAGCAAAGATGGTCACTAATCAATTAATTCCAATGATGTTTCTGGAGATGGCAGGTAGTGAATCACAACTTGAGCCTCTTTAAATCTGAGAGACTTTCATAGGCATTTTTAAACGCTAAGGTTGGTATGATTAATTCTATTGCAAGCTGCAACGATGATAAAATTCAAGGTCCTCTAAGATCTGTTTTCATCCACATTATGTCTTGTGCTCTAAATGTGTGAGTCCTTAAATCTAAGTATTCTGCATTGTTGAAATTCTTTGTGACATAGAGAATTCCAGACTTTCTACATCCTTTGATACCCATTGAGGTTTTTAGACCTTTTTTGTTTTCTCAGCTATATATTTCCCTAGAAGCACTTAGATATGTGATTCTTCTGCTCTCATGGAAGAAATAGCTTACTTCATAACAAAAACAATAACAAGTTTCATGTTTTCTTTGGTAAGTCCATTTTAGGTTTTATTAAAGGAATTCCATGGCCTTGTGTGCTTGAATTACGTTTATCTGTTTATAAAATAAAAGTGCAAGATGCTACATTCTGGGAGGTTAAATAGAACCTCTGTTGTCCCAGCTCTCTGTTCAGTGATTGAAAGGTACCAAACACTACTTCAGTGTGCTCAAGGCTTTGAGAGAGAACAGAGACACCCTCTGCCTTGTTTTCCTCAGATTAATCATAACAGCTTTGAATGTTCCTTGGAAATTGCCTGTACTCACACAGAAAGGGTCAGAGTTGGCAATAGTCTGAGAAAGATATCGGGACTTCTTTTAAAGAGACAATGAGTGGGTCCACCATACTCCACAAGTTAGAAACCACATCATCTCCCTGCTAACCAGAAGAAGATAGCAGGAATCAGCCTAAAAGCATATTTTTATATAAAGATTAAAATCTGCAATAAATAAAAGGCAGAAAACAAGATTAGGAATTGAAAGCTAAGCGTTTCCAGCCATGTCTAAGGAATAGTGTCAGGAGCATTAAGAGAAAACTTCAATTGAAGTTCACATTTGAGAGCATGAGTATAACAAGTTTTCAGGGGGGAAAAAGGGGCCTAGGGACCTAAATATCTTTTGTCACACAGAAATATTTCTTTCTGCACCCCATGGTGGCTCATCAGTTGACAATCGCAGGTCTAGACTTTGGCTTTAAACTAGGGCTTGTTAGCCTTTGAATTAAATAAAAAACCAAGAACAAAGCAACATTATGAAAGATAAACAGTGAAGATCATCTTTTTCTATGTTGTTCTTAAGCAATATGAATTTTTTACAAGATGAATCACACTCAACAGGAGAAAATCTTAATAAACTGCAGTGCAACAATCTTGTGAAACTGTAATTCAGATGGTCATTATGGAAACTATTGGACAACATATAAAAATCAATTTAAAAAAGTCGGATAACCAAGTGATACATGCAATGATTTTAACTTTGTAAAATAACATAAAAATTCAAACAAAGACAAAAGTTAAAGTTACATTTCATGTCATTATGATTAATTCTTCTACTGATTTGCATTATCCTTAAGATAGGAAAGCATTTGAAGTTTTATATTAAAATGTTAATCTTTTTGTATGAATTCTATAATCTCTTTCAATGTCCACAGTATTAAAGAACTAAAAGTGTAGCTTACTTTTTGTTTGTTTTGCTTATAATTTGTTTGTATTTCTTTTTTTTTTTTCTAGGAATGAAAACTCATCAAGTCCAATGTTTTCTACCAAAGGTGGGCCATTTGTTAAGTTAAACACAGCACCTGATGGCAACTTAATGCTAACACCCAGGTAAGCCCTAAAATTGGTTTTTGGACTAGTTGTACATGGACTGGAAAGAAGATCGATTTTTTTTAAGCCATCATATTTGAATGCTATTACATACTGGCCATATAATCTTGAAAGTTATTTGATTCCTATTATTTTCAGGTAATCTCAAACAGTATCTATTTTAATCCTTTCTGATAATGTTGTCTAACCCTCATATATATGATAAATGAAGTGTTGAATATGCAATTTTCTGGCACACTGATAGGGACTTGGTAAGTTTCAATGTTATACTCTTTTTCATTCTTACTTTCAGACTCATAAACAATTAAACCACATAGAAAGAAATTGTGAGACCTGGGATATAGGTCCAATGTTTGTCAGACTGAGAGAACAGCACAAATTAGCTACCACTGAAAGAAAATAAAGAGGGAGAAAAAAAACATGGCATTCTTTTTTCTTGCTTAGCAAATAGAACATGAATATTAAATGAAGAAGTCTAGACATCTAGTTGTGTCTCCATATCCTCTCTTGCTTTTTAAAATTAGGTTTACTTTTATAGGCTTTACTAAAGTATTAAAAAGCAGCATTATTTCTGTATTCAAGGATCTGTTTTTAACTTAGATTATGTCATTTCTCCTCTTTGGGCTTAATGGCATTTTTTTGTTGAAATTGGCTTCTGAATTTTACAGTTCCATTAAAGAACATCTGTTGGTAAGAAAAAAGTAACTGCAAGAAGAAGCCATAACTACAAATAAGGATTTAAGATGCTATTGCTGATGTATTTCATTCAATGGTGAAAAATGAAATTATGTGATTATTCAGCTATAGATAAAAAGTTACCATCCCTGTAAACTCAACCCGTAAAAAAAAAAAATGGTAAAGGATAAGTTTTGGTATCAATAAAAGTATGTTTCATGTCAATGTTTCTTGGGTCTTGACTGATATTATGAGTCTTATTGAGGATGAAGCAAAGCATTTGCAGATTTCCTTGTAGGAAAGGCATGTCTACATTTATATCACCACTATAGATCTTGAAGCAGTTGGTACATTGTGAATTTCTTCAATGCATGTCTTATAGACAATTTAGTAAGCCCGCGGGTTCAAGACCCACCTGGGCAACTTGGCAAGACCTCATCTCTACAATAAATCAAAAATTAGCCGGATGTGGTAGCACACGCCTGTAGTTCCAGCTGCCTGGAAAGCTGAAGTGGAAGGATCACCGGAGCCCAGCAGGTTGAGGCTGCGGTGGCCGGGAGCAGCCACTGCACTCCAGTCTGGGTGACAGAGTGAGACTCCAACTCAAAAAAAAAAAAAAAAAAAAATTATAAAAAAAAAAAAGAAAAAACTTTTAAGGCCATTCACATTAATTATATGCATGTTTCAGAACACAACTAGCTTATTCAGTGTTTATCAGCAAAATGCCAGTATCCTCTTACATTGATGTCACTGTTATATGTTCATATCATTTGAAAGAGACATCATTTATAGACATACTTTAACCTACAAGCCAGTTATTTAAATGTCCTTATTCACTTCCTTAATTAGTCACATTATCCTGGGTTGACAGAAAATCATACATATATTCATTTATTTATTCATTTGGTTAGTTAATTCACTTGTGCATTTATTTATTTATTGACAACATGATTACGTTAATTGCCCTGTGAAAATTGGTGCTTTTGAAAATGTCTTTGCACTAGTGATTGCAATGAAAGAATAAGTAAACAAAGAGCAGATCAGGGAAAATTATTCTCCCAACTATGAAAAATATACTGAGCCATATCCCACTTTTTTATCCTATTATGAGGCATATACAAGACAGACTACCATTTCTCACCACTGGGAAAAGGCCACCCCATGTGACATCAGCAATCTGACCTGATATAACTAGAAGTGTCATAAAATGCATGCAACTGCCAACACGAGGCTCTCTTTTCGTCCAATTCTTTGGACAAATTCAGTAGTAGTTCTTGAAGTCAATGGAAATTTGATTTAATATATATTGGTCAACATCCTGTTCTAAGCACAATGCTAGATACAGCATGCTAAGTGCTAATCATGTTATTGAATGTCCATCACGTGACAGACACTGTGGTTGGAATGTTACAGAGAGGTTATTTCTAGTTCATACAAAAGTTCTATGACACAGGTAGTATTGCTTCACTGTAAGGATGAAGAAAGAAAGCCTGGTATTGATCAGTGACTTGCATAAGTTCACAAAGCTAGTAGTTAGCGTGAAGAGTCTGAACCAAGTCTGTTTGACTCTAAAGCCCTCTACTTCTCTACTCTCACATGCTATCTTCTAAAGTCCGTAAGCCAGCCACTTTAAATAGCAATTCTGGAAAGGAAAAAGAAAGAAAAACTATAAGTTTTTCAACAAGAAAAAAAGTCATATCCCTGGGCAAAAATTGGGAAATAAATTAATTCTTTTTTGTCAATATGGTAAACATGAACCCATCCATTTAAATCACAGTGCCACCCTACTGGGCTGAGAGAAAGACAGAGGATAATGGCATTGTCATTCTTCATGTACAGAGGACTAACATAGTTCTGACTCTGACTCTGGGACCAAAGGCCAGGACAGAAATTATATTACTTTCCAATCTATGTAAATAAACATGGACAAAATAAAGATTTACCACTCATTCTGACTATACGTATTATTTCTAGGTGCACATTGGCTTTCAGTAAAATACATTTTCATGGCCAGGTGCAATGGCTCACGTCTCTAATCCCAGCACTTTGGGAGGCTGAGGTGAGAGGACTGCCTGAGCCCACGGGTTCGAGACCAGCCTGGGCAACTTGGCGAGACCTCATCTCTACAATAAATCAAAAAGTTAGCCAGGCGTGGTGGCGCATGCCTGTGGTTCCAGCTACTTGGAAGGCTGAGGTGGAAGGTTTGCAGAGCCCAGCAGGTCGAAGCTGTAGTGGCTATGAGTGTGCCACTGCCCTCCAGCCTGGGTGACAGAGTGAGACTCCAACTCAAAAAATAAATAAATAAAATAAAATAATTTTTCTCATATTTCAATTAAAATTATATCTATTCTAAAAATATATTCTAATCATATGTGATTTCAAAACCTTATCATATATGTTCCAGAAACAGTGAATTGTTTTCATTGGCCATAAGTCCATTAAGTCTTATTTTGTGTTTTTTGTTTTATTTTTTTATCCATAAAAGTTCAAACACTTAAATAGCATGCACATTAGATGTCGCTAAATGTATAAATATATGTCATTAAAATTATATGTGTATGTACATGTTTTCATGTAACCAACGTCTGCAGTAGCTGCACTAGAAAATAGCATGGGTGAATACTTTAATTCCTTATGTTATACTGATCTCTAGTGGTCAGTCAGTATAACACATTGTAAAACATTTTTTATTTTTTACAATGGAAGTCTTGACTTTGAAAAAAGTTGGTATCTGAATTTTTAAACAGGTTATGAGTTTTTCAATAATTTATGGCTACACTTTTTTATATTTTCTATTTTCATGCATGTCTCCTTTGAAAACAGCACATGTGACTCATTTATCATTCAACTCCCTGCTGGACTCTGAATAGTTGTGGGGCTGGCAAGACCAAGGCATACTCTGTTCTAGAATGATGAAATCTAAGGTTGGCTTGGGTAAAATAGCAATATCTATTATTTGTCAATTATTTATTTTGTACAAGGCACAATGATAATTCCTTTGCAAATATTGCCTTTCACTGTCACAACATTCCAATGAAGTACTGTTATCCCTATTTTATGGAGGAGGGAACTGAGTTTCCAGGATATTGAGAGATTTGCCCGAAATCACATAGTATTGGTAGAACAAAGATGAAAACTCAGCTACATTTGACTTTAAACTGGGGCTTCTGCTGTGCTTTTCAGTATCCCTCTATCTAACATGTGATATTTACATTATAAAGTTCATTTTACTAAAAAAAAAAGTATAATAGCCTACACTGTACTTTACTTTTAAACGTTAAATACATAATTTTTGAATTATATTTGTTCTTCTATTGCAGTCAACAGTGTTTACAAGATTCTGTAATTCTGTTACAATGTAACCATAAATGTAAGTAAATATTTTTGTCTTATTCTCCTTATTCTCCTTCTAGCCTTCAGTTTAAAATTTCAAACAAGCCGGGCTCGGTGGCTCAGCCTGTAATCCCGCGCCTTGGGAGGCTGAGGTGAGTGGATTGCCTGAGCCCGCGGGTTCGAGACCCGCCTGGGCAACTTGGCAAGACCTCATCTCTACAATAAATCAAAAATCTGCCGGGCGTGGTAGCGCGCGCCTGTAGTTCCAGCTACTTGGAAGGCTGAGGCGGAAGGATCGCCGGAGCCCAGCAGGTCGAGGCTGCGGTGGCCGGGAGCGTGCCACTGCACTCCAGTCTGGGTGACAGAGTGAGACTCCAA